>PVHY01004014.1:0-37844 GCA_004024945.1 Uropsilus gracilis
AAATAGAAAGATAGATAGATAGATAGATAGATAGATAGATAGATAGATAGATAGATAGATAGATAGATAGATAGATAGATAGATAGATAGATAGATAGATAGATAGATAGATAGATAGATAGATAGATAGATAGATAGATAGATAGATAGATAGATAGATAGATAGATAGATAGATAGATAGATAGATAGATAGATAGAGAAGCTGTCAATCTGAATGTTATGTATGGTAGTCTGAATTTTATAAAACAGTGACTCATTCAAATAAAAATATCAGTACACTAAAGAAAAACAAAAAGACGACCCTTAATCACATAAATTCTATTCAATGGTAGTTGAGCTACTTCAAACCCTGTGATGAGTAGACTCAAACTTGAGCCCTATCTGGGCATTGTGGATGATCAGCTCACACTAAGTTGGTAGCTTGTCATTGAGTTTCAGGTTCCTTCCTTACGTTTTCTTATAATTCTGGATCAAAATTTTAACAGACAACTATCCCTGGGTATGCATTAGCTGTCATTTTATGATTATATATAACCTGAGAGAAGGTAAGAAAGATCTTGCTCCTCATAGCTCATGCACTCATCTGTCGGTGTCTGCTGGGAAGTCATGTGCAGTGCTTACTTGAAGAATTCAGAGGCTCAGCCACAACACAACTCTAAGTAATAAGATATGGTTAGAGAGTAGCATCACACTATTGTCTTTTAAGAATAAACAGGGAATTGACCAAAAACTGAAGACAAAGTTCTTTCTCAAGCCCTTGGTAGCTTATAGCATTGTATTTAATGAGCTATTTTGGATAGATAAGCATGGAAGTTTATCACCTGGCATATCTGTTCCCTGACATCGATGATAGCAGAAAAAGCTGATGTTGTAAATGATTGAACTTATGTTGTATAAATTTAAGACAGATTTGGATTAATTTTCCCTCTAGATCTAACATACTTTATACATTTTTTAGAGGCAGACTCCTTGACCATGATATTGAGTTAATAAAAATATTATTCTATTACTAACTCTTTAGCTCAGGAAATTATGATGTGGTCCCATTAACAATCTCCCTCTTTATCTTCTCCTTTTCCAAGTGAAAGTTTTAGATGTATTGTGTAGCTCACATTGTTGTTACAGATATATTGACAAGTAGTGTGTGATATGTAAGAATTTGTGATGGTTCTCTCGTTCATATCAGTCTACGGGGATTGCTTCTAAAATTAAATCAGTTTATAAATAATGAAACTGGCACTGAATGAGTATTATACTAAAGGAAACTAGAAGTTAAGACATTACTTCTGAAAACAGTAGAAATAAATATATGATTAATAATTAAAGGATCCTTTGATCTTGTGAAAATGTAACCCCGAAGAAACCAATGGCTGTTTTTTGTCTTTATCAAGGAAGTTGGAAATGTTTGACTAATTAGGCTGAAATGGAATTCTGTTAAGGAAGAAACTAACCAACATATCTCAAGTGACCAGCGTTTGATTTAAAAGAATGTGGTATATCTTCCTCTGTGATACTGTTACTATCAGTTGGTCCTCTGCTTTTGAAAGTTCAAGTGCATAATTCACCTCAGTAGAAAGATAGTTGTGTGATAGTCTCTACCCCACTAGGAGCTCAAGTGCAAGTTCTACAAGATGTTAAGAACACATAGGAAACTTCTTCCGTAGGTTTGAAAATCCATTACTCAATTCTTACATATCTCTTAAATATTTTTAAAATTAGAAAAAAGTTAAGTGTTGGCTAGATTTAGCAGGATGTTCATCTAAGTTTTAACTGATATTTTTTTATTTATTTTTTTAATTTTTAATTATATATAAATTTCACAGCATTGTAATTCCAGGGTTTTACCCCCCCTCTCCCCCCCCCCCCGCCTTTTCCCTCCTGCTCAAAGTTGTGCACTTCAGTTTGGTGCTTAGCTTGTTTTGACTTTTCCTCAAGTCCTTTGTTTATTTTTTTCACTATATCCCATATATTAGTGAAACCATTTGGTTTCTGTCTTTTTCTTTATGAATTGTTTCTGCTAATATGATTTCTTCTAAATACATCCATGTTGTAAATTCATCAAATTTGTCATTTTTGATTGATGAGTAATATTGAAAAAAATGTGGTATGTATATTAACCGATATTTTTAATGCAGATTTTTAAGATTCACGGAGTGCTTTTTCTATCCAAGATGGAGTAACAGAAACTAGACTTTGTCTCCTGACTTAAACAACTAGATATGTGGATGATAGGTATTAAAATCTGGTGTTCAGACATGGGACAAAGGACAGAGGGGAGGAAAATAGATATGATAAGAGTTTGGAGATCCTCAGATCACTGCCATGAGTTCCCAGGCCCCTGTACAGAAAGGGAAACTTGAGCAAAGGATTGTACTCTCTGTGAGTTGAGGTTGAATAACAGGTAGGCAAGGTTTATGCAGCAAGGGAGTATCCCTGCAAGCCTTTGGCTTAGTACTGACCACATAGGCATGAAAGATGGAAAGAACAACAGAGTCATTCCTATCTCCACTATGAGTATCTTACAATTTGTGGAGCATTCATTAAATTGTCAGAATGTTATGACCACACCGATGGGGTTATTTTGGCCCCAGTGTACAGCTGTTACAGACTTGATTTTCTAAAACAAAAGCAAGTCTTGTGAATGTTCAAGACTTCATTGCATAGCAGAGCAAAAATCAACACTCTAAAAGACTCATCAAAATCCAGCAATGAATGATGTGTAATATACATTGTCAAGCTCTTGGTCCTTTAAAAACACCCAGGTAAGCACAGAAGCAGAAAATGACATCCATATTCAAACCTAAATTAATGAAACTAGAATCAGAACTAGAAATGATGGTACTACTAGTAGATGGGGATGACAAAATATTCTTCCTTAGCATCTTAGTTCAAAAGATGAGAGAAAATATGCATAATTAGAAAAAAAAGGGTATCTGAGAAATATTAAGCTGTTAAGTTTGAAAACTGAAAATTGAGTTTGTGAAATCTGAAATTCAGATGAATATTTGGGCGATACTCTGAAAAGAGACCCTATAGGCTTTATTAGAATACAGTCTCATTCATCTTTTGCTTTCCAGTGGGGAGAGCCACTCTAAGTATATAGTTCTCAGTGTTTCCTGAAGGAATGCTGAAAATAACAAACTGGTCTCGAGTTATTTCTGACTCAATGAAAAGGAGTGAGACCTTGGTCTTCACATATTTTCCTAATTATTATAAAATGTAGAGGATATTAAGTTTAGATTTTAAGATTATGATGTATTTTTACTTTTACAATTTGTCATTGATTTTGGAAATCTTTTTTCATCTTTTCTATCTTGCCAGTGATGAATTTTGCGGTGATACTGAATTAAGCATTAGAGGAGGTTTAATAGCCCCCCTATAAATTTAATGTTTCCTTCCATTCTCTAGTCAAGATTGTAAAAATAAAGAATAAGCAATAGAAACATCTATTTCCAGGAGCATAGTGATATGAAACAACCATCATTTCACCAAACACATAAATATACTGTGGAAAGCAACAAAGCTTTGTATTTATTTTGTAAAAAGTACTATATATAGTAGCAGTGTTCTCTGTGTTCCAATTCTGATCCTACTGAATTGCTCCTTTACTTTCTTCCTATATTAGAGTAATTTTGTAATGAAAATACACATATATGCTTGTTATTTGGTTAGTGACTGAACATCTTATAGAAGGTTTCCTGTGAACCCCTTTACTCACATACACAAACATGACTAGCAAGAAGCTTGCAGTAAAGTCAGCATAGTATTTTCCTGAAATACCTCAAATCTTGAGTGTTAATAATAGGTACTATGGCATTCTTTTAGAAGGGAAATTCTGGATTCATCCCTTAAAAATTAGTGTCTGAACATATGGACTGATTTGGGGTGCTAAACCTGACATTTCAGTTCAAAGGTAAGGACACAAGTATTTACAGCTATGGTTGTTGTATTAAATATTTGTCATAAAGATGGAGGATTGTTTTCTTTCTTATATCTAGCATATTCTGTACTGCATCTAAGAAAAAAGTGTCATTTCAGCACCAATAGAAAGTTCATTTTTTTGATTGAATCTCTGATAGCACTATTTATTTAGGTGTTGGCATTAGCATTTCCAGACTAGTGAACAAATAATAGAAACAACTGCAATTTTGTTATTTGAAAACAGGCGAATTTGGGAATTGACATATTACAAAGGTACTTCATTTGCAGTTTATTTGGTGAACTTTCAGCATTACTGTAGCCTATGTTTCACATCAAAGCATAGTTTGAGCTTCTCCACATTGAATTATCATTTTACACCCATTTTAGACAGGACAGTTACATTAATAATCCATTCAATTCTTTGCCATACATCAAAGTCTGACTAGTAATGAATACAGAGAAACAACCAACTACAGAATGCAAAAGATAAAAGGAAATTACATTAATCAGTAAACTCTCAAGCACACTTGGTTATGTTACTAACCTATTTCTAAAGGAACAGAGTGATATTTTGAAAGCTATGAGACTTAATCGAGTCCACATTAAATACAAACTTGTAAATAATTTTGTCAATATCACACAGAGACCGTTTTAATTACTAAGATACTTGAATGATTGTTTTTGGTCATTGAATTGCATAGTCATTGGATCATTTAGAAAGAAACTCTTGTTCCCCCAAGACTCCTCTGTGATTAATTTGCATTTTAATTGATAAGTTTATCAATATCTTCCACAGCTAAAACACTTTGTCACATTTTTTTGGTACAGACCTGTCACTGTCACCTCTGTCTTATCAGTGATGTAAGTCTGAGGTGAGTAAGAGATTTTGTACTCAGTAAATAAGAAAGTTAACGATAATGTCATTTTCCTACTTTGAAAGTTACCTTTCCCATTTTTTAATACATCCATAAGACATGAAACTCTAGACTCATATCTTTTTGTAACTTGGTAAACTAAATGACTTGACATAGGGAAGTAAAAGGAACCTTTAAAGCATGTTTTTCCACTTTCTCTTTAAATTGTCAGACAATTTTGTGAAAAATGCAGTTTCTCTAGGGTCTCTGTGATCTGAAATGAAATATGAAAAGCAGTCAATTTCTGGATTTCCCCTAGTGCTAAAAATGAGAGCAATGCATATGGAAGGAGTTCCAACATCCTTCTTCAGGAGTTCCAACATCCTCTTCAGGAGTTGATAAATCTCTTACATTTGTGGAACTTATCAGAAATAAAATTCCAAATTACTAAAGAAAATACCTGTTATTATCACTGATGAACTAAACGCTTTACTCCTTGACTCAGAAACAGACTTTAAAAATTAAAAAAATCTAGAAAGTTAAAATTTTGAAGTTATTTATAATGTTCGGCCTACATTTTGAAATGTATATTTCACACAATATATAAATACATATACCACAAACATTGTGTTGAATACTTTTTATATATTTGTTTATTTATTTATTTTTGAGACTAGGTCTCGCTATTTTTGCCTGTGGAACTGCAGATTCTTTTATATATTTGTTTATTTATTTATTTTTGAGACTAGGTCTCGCTATTTTTGCCTGTGGAACTGCAGATTCACGTTGCCCGGGTTCACAGATTCAAGCAATTCCCATCCTCAGTTTCCCAGGTAGCTGGGATTACAGGCGTGCACCACCATGCCTAGCTATATTTTTTTGGAACTAGGTCTCGCTACTTGCTTCCTGTGGGACTCAAACCGCGATCCCTGGCTGTGGCTTCCTAGGCTGCGGCTTACAGGCATGCGCCACCGTGTTAATACTTTAAACAAATTACAATTGAAACTAATTTAAATACCTGGTGCTTTTTGTAATTATGCATGTTAAGGTAATGTTGATATACAATACTATGTGTCTAAAGAATATATGTTCACATATCTACAAGTATGTTACACTCCACCTACCACCAAACACCCATAGTCCTCCATCTCAGTCTATTTTTCTCTTGCACCATGACCCACAACACCCACTCTTCTGATAGTCTGTTTCATAGTCAGATTTATATTTTCTTTCCTGTCTATCACCTTGCTTTTTTTTTTATATTCCTCATATTAGAAGAATTAGGTTTTTTTTTTTTTTAATTTTAGCATAATCCCCTCTAATTTCATGCATGGTGTTGCCAATGGCAATATTTCATTTATTAGAATAGAATATTATTCCATTGTGTATATAAATCACATCTTCTTGACTCACTCATCTGTCCTTGGGTACTTATCGTACTTAAATATATGAAGGTAATGCAACTTCTATCCAAAAGTTCGAGTAACTTCGCTCTAAATAGAACAAGTATTACATGTATGGAATTGGTATGGAAACCTAAAAGTCCACAAATAGCTAAAGTAATTCAGACAAAATAGTGTTGCTATTATACTCCCAGACTTCAAATTATACTACAAAGTAATATTAATCAGAATTGTATAATATTAGATAAAATTAGAAAATATATCTAATAAAATGGAGGCCATGATACAATTTAAATCCTAGAAATAACTCAAATTACTCCTGGCAGTTAGTTGACCACAGAGAGCAAGAAACATATAATGAGTAAAGGAAATTCTGATCAACAAATTGTGCCGAAGAACTGGCCACTCTCATGCAGAAATGGAACTAGATAGTTATCTCACAGCACAGGCAAAAATTAAATCAAATTTAATGGGTTAAATGGGTTAAATATTCACATATAAAGACTGAACCATGACATTCATAGAAGAAAACATAGGCAAAATTGTCCACAATATTGGCTTCTGTTTTGTCTTGAGGACTCAACTGTAATAGAAGGGAAATACAAAAATGTCGGTGACACTGTATGATACTTAAAGCTTCTATACAGTGTAAAAAACTATCTTTAATTCAAAAGACACCCCACAGGGTGGGAGAAAATACTTGAACATTGTACATCTGACAAGTGGTTAATATAAAACTATGGAAGAATTCTTACAACTGAACAAGAAAAGGAATAACCCATGAGAAAATGGGCAAAAGATCTGAATATACACTTTTCCAAAAATGACATAAAAAGAGATGATCAAGAGGAATATGAAAAAGTGTTCTTCATAATTTATGGGGAAATGCAGATGAAACCATAATGAGATACTGCCTCACACCTTTGAGATTGATACATATCAAAAAGTTCAGAAAGAGCAAGTATACACATTTTGGAATCAAGAATTCATTGGTTTCCTAGAGAGAAGAATATCGTCTAGCCTTCGATTGATGTTTCTATGTATAAGAGAAATGGGCCTTAAGCTTTGTAGCCAAGGATGAAATTCTTCTCTTCCTCTGTATCAACTTCACTGACAAGTGTTCTGGTAGAGCTGAAATTCATTCAGAACAAAAAATAAAGCTATTTTCTGAGTACTTACTATTTTCAAGGTGATACTGTAGATCTAGGGTCTATCTTTGCACTCACAAGATAGTACTAAGTAAAAAAAAATACTAATTAAACGTTAGATTCTAATATAGTAACCATCATGTCATTGTTTCTTTAGGATGCTTCTGATGTTTCCTTTGTTACTATGTTCCCTTTGATATCCAACAGAATATTTTAGGAGTGCTAAACAAACAAAACCTGAATGAATAAAACTGAATGTAAGTACTACAACCTATTCCAGGAAAACTGCTTCAGGAATCTAAAGCTAATCTCTCAATGAAACTCAATAAAAATGAATTAAGAAGCAGACCTTGCCATCATAAAATCTCAGACCTTGCCATCATAAAAATCCTTGCAGTGTAATGCATAATCATTTACCATTACCATTTCATTTCCTTATCTTTTGCTTGTGTTCTATTATATGCAGTAATTAGAATTGATTTTTATAGTATACATAATTTTACAGAATACCAAAATTATTTCTTTGCTAAAGTCTAGAAAAAGATTTATGGTGTGGTTTCAAAGTTAACTCCACGATTTTATTAATGAAAATCAACAAGTATTTAAGAAGCCTGTGTAGGACAATGCTCTTCTATTCTTTGTCCTATATTTTGGGCCTGGTTTTCTTTTAAGAACCAGTTAGTAAACACTCTTCTCATGTGAGTTTTCCACTGCTTCAGGATCATCCAAACATTTGTTCAAATTTAATACTTATGATTTTCTTAGAACTTAAGATTCTTGCCATCAACTATCCAGTGGTTAAACAGCAGTATATTTATGACAGTAGACATCAGGTCTAAATATAGATTTTAACTGAGTACTAGAAAATGAATTTCATTAAAACAAAATCAGACATGCTACAAAAATGAGCGTGAAATAAGTTAAAATGTACACGACCGTGTTTGATGTCTGGAGGATTGGCCATTAAACTGTTTTCTTCTAGTCTGTTGTGACAGTATTTGTTTTTTCTCTGGTTCATGCATTTGAGCAGAAAGCCTGCAATGTTCACCTACTGTGCTGTTTTCCACTGAATGGTCAATAGATTTGTAGCTACTGAATCGAAAAATGTTCTAAGAATCATCATTTTAGAATTGCTGTCACATGAGATAAGGAAGCCTGTTTTGTCAGCAAAATTGACGATTCCTTCCAATAGGATGGAAACTCACCTATTTTTCTCTAAAATCCAGAAATCACTTTTATAACATTAAGATAAAAGACTTTAAAAAAAATAAGCTTGTCAATCACCTTTAACATTTTCTTTCAATGAAAAAGAAAAGAAAATTAACTTAACATGACTTTTAAAAGGCATTGTCTGTATATCACTGTGATATTGAAAATGTGGTTGATTTTTTTAGATGGCAACTATCTATATGGTACATTGTATGTAGTGACATCAGTATCTAACCCCAACTTAATTCTTTGGTAATATTTACCTTCTCTCATTAGTTTAACATATCTTGTTGGGAAATTCTTATTGTTTTCATTTTTTGTTAAGCACTTTTTATCACCCAAAGCTACTGGTGATATAGTTCCCTTTTGGGTTATGCTGTTTGAATATGAACTGTGAATCCAATAGGGTTTTCCCTTCATACTACTCTTTGTCCCCTGGTGTTTTGCCTGTGTATAGCTATATAGTGCAAATATAATTAATTTTCTATCTTAAAATGATCATACTGGATTATTATTGTTTGATGGGTGTGATGTCATTTCATGGACATATATAAGTGGCAAAAGAAAGTTGTATTACCCATCAGAGATGCAAAAGCCTAACAGGGTAAGGCTCAAAGCATCAGAAGGATTTGATCTACCATTGTGGTTGAAGATGGAGTTAGAATCAGAGACCAAGGATTTTAAGTGTGTAAGGAATGTAAGTGATAGGTGGAAGCCAGGAAATGACCCTCTTGTGATAGCCAACAGAGAAATGGGTTCCGTCTTCCCAACAACACAAGAAACTGAATCCTGGAGATATCTTAATGAACAAGAAAATCCTTCCTATGACCCCAGAAAAGAAAACGGCTCAGTCCACATCTTGCTATAAACTTGTGAGATTCTGAACAGTGACATAAACTATTTTCCTGAACTTTGCGCAAACAGCAAGCATGAGGTAATTTTTTTTAACTAATACATTTGTGGCAGTTTGTTACAGCAGGCATGGGAGGCTATACAGCGTATCTTCAGCTTTTAAAGACATTAGGTTACAAACTTCTAGCTCAAAGTTTTCTCTAAAAAGATATGTATTATCATTTTCAGAATATGAAATACTGATACATTATCACATGACAATTAAAGAAAAAGTAAAATTAACATTACCTTCAAAAAATTTATGAATTGTAACCTAGTTTTATTATCTTCCTGATATCTGTAATCCACCCAATTAATAGAATGTATTCAAGTGAAGTTGCTTTCCAGTTATGACATAATCAAAGTACCATACAATACAATTTTTTTGGTCTGTTGGCATATGCCTCTTGTTGAAAATATTGAAACGAGAATCCACTAAGTGCCCTGTCACTTAGCCTCACTTTGCCTTGATAGGTTTTTATCTCCAAAACAGTTGTTTTCTGAAAGCAATGATGAGTAACAAAGAAATATAGGAAAACATATCTTGAGTACTGCAATCTCAGTAATTACTTGGTTGTTATTATTAAGTCTCATGTAAACAGATCTCCTTAGCTGTTATTAAAAAGAACTGTTTGATTTGAAAATGAAAAGAAATTGTGACTATTTCTGTGCCTCTTATTATGGTAGAGGATAAGAAGAAAATAACCTTATTATCATCACACATTATCTCCTCCTTTTTTTTTTAATCAATAGTAGATCTGGAAAATGAAGTAACTAAAATATTTTGGGTTTTTCAAGCTGAGTATTACTTAGTTAGAATGTAAACAGTATGGAAACATTTCTAAATGTCCAGTGTTTATAGTCCCTTTATACAAAGTATAGATGATAAAGCATTCAGCTAGGTTGACACATAAATGTTTGGAAAACATTCTAGTTTTAATGTGTAAAAGTATTTATATTTAATGTGCAAATAATTTATACATTTGTTTTAAAGGTCGAAAAATATAAAACAGCATTTTTACTGTAATGTGTACTGCCTTACATTGTAAAATTGTGTCAGAGATCCCCATGCATTGAATATGCTTTCTCATAAACTATGTATCATATTCTCTCTGTAGAAATAAATGCTGGTCATTGCCCATTGAACCTAGTATATCCTGAATCTGGTACTCATCTATATTTCCTGCATTGATTTCTAAGTCCCCACATGAGAAGCCCAGGGCAAACTCTTGAATCTAGAGTCCAAACTTGTTAGGGAGCTTGACTTCTATATTCAGTGTTAGATGCTTTATTCATGTCCTGTGATTATAAATCTTTCTATCTACCTTACAGGCATTTATATCCTTGATGGCATTATATTGTTCAATGTATCTCATGAACAAGATTCTTTTAAAGCACAGCATGAAGGTTAGAGAGGTGAAATTCTATATATTACAAAGTCCATTATAATGAAATTTTCTATATAGAAAAATAGTAATCAACTCTAGGTAGTTTCATTTTACTCTTTCTAAAGGGACAAATCCCACCACAACTAGTCAAGGTCATAGCAAACCATAGCAATATTCCTTCTTCTGATCAACAATGAAGAAAGGAGAATGGTTAGTTTCACAGAACTAATAAATAATTCATAATAATACAATTGGTATAGGTGGCTGTTTATAGTTATTAAAGTGCCATTCATATTTCCTTGGGATTATTCAGTAATTCCATTAATATATAGTGTATTGTTTTGACCTTGAAATGCAGTTTTCCTACAAATGATTAAAAACCTTGAGCTTTATTGTGAGTTTTGTTTTATTAACCCAATCATGATAGAATCAAACTTAGTATGTTTTTTCTTAAAAAGAAATAATGGTATAGATTCAAATCTTAGTTAAAATTACAAATTTATAAGCCAGGGAAAGTTTCAGAGATAGAATAACACTTTACTCAACAAGCTCTGATTTTTTTATTAACTGAGTATATCATACCTTAGATTGAGTATATTTTAATCAACTGATTCCTCTTAACCTTGATCTGTGGGTGAAACAGCTGGGGTATGGGAACAGGAGGTACTGATTGGTAGTGTTTCCTAATGTCTATAGTGTAGCTGTTTCCATAATGATTGATTTCAAACTGTGACATGATGACTTTGCACTCCTAGTTAATGAGATATGTACAAGTCATTCCTATAAGTGGAGTCAGTAAGAGCCTCTTTCTGGACAAGAAATAAAAAGGACTGCTGATTTTCTTGTGATTCTAATACTTTGTGCATAACATTATCTAGATCACAAAGTTTCTCAAATTTTAATGTGCAGTTACATTCCCCGAGTAGATTTTTACCTGAAAGTAGTATCTTTCAGGTTTCCATCTCTTTCCATTTTGCCTCTATTATTAGAAGTAGATACAACAAAATATATTTAACTCCTTTATTTTTGTATTTATTTTGAGCTTTACTTTCATTATTCAGTGGATTGTTATATGAACTTGAAAGTTATGTTAGGTAGACTAACAGATTTTCAAAGAAGCTCTAAATCACTTTTTTTTGTAGCAGAAATACACTGTGAGTTATTTCTGTCCTGCATTTAAAGAATTATCCCCAATATTCCTTAAATATTGCCTCTTGTCTTATTCTATGACATTTATCTAATTCCCAAAATTGTTGTCATTTGAAAGAAATTAAAAACACTTAGAAAGCTAATCTTGCTCAGAACATTGTCCTTTCTCAAATGGCACACTAAACTAGGGGAAAGGAAATAAATCATGTACCTGGAGTTTGACCTTAAAAAGTAAAATGCAAATAAAGTCTTTTTAACAATTCAACTCTCTCTCCACTCCCCGGTACTATATTACTGATACTTGGGATATAAACTAAGACTGAAATCATTTTCTTTGCTCTGCTCTATTTATAAATTCTGTAAACTATGGTACAGCAAACCATAGTTTATATATGGTTAAATGGGTTTGTATTAAATCCAAACCCATGGCTTATTTTTAAGAGGAAGTCTTGTTGGAATTCATTCACACCCTTTCATTTCAATATTTCTAATGCTTATTTCAAACTAAAGTTCCAAGAGTTGCTAGTTGCAACTGTGTCAAAGAAAATAGACTGGAAAAATTAAAAAATACTTGCTACCTGCCACTGTAATTTTCAGTAAATTTTGATTTGTCTGAATGAAAGGCATGCAGGAAATATTCTTTAAATGTTCTTCAACCTGTTAAATGTCTTCTTCTCTATCATGCTTGGGTCTTGTATCTGCTCTCCTAGGAGTGTTCTTACAAAATGCCTCCAAATAGAATGATTCCTTCTCCATGTTGCCTCCACATCTGCATATCTTTACACTGCTACTTAGATGTTCCTATTCTGAAGTTCAATTTCATTTTGCATATTGGTCTTCCCTCCTTTACTGTGAACTCCTTGAGGATAAGAACAAAATGAGCACAGTGTTCACTGTTAATTGAGTTGCATTTGATTAGCATAATATTCTAAGAATTGCTGGTGAGGTTGCTAGACCTAGGTACACAGTATGTGTTGACTATCTAGTTGAAAAACCTAGTGATATGGAAAAAATTGTCTTTCTGCTATTATATGGAATAAACTAGAACAATTCTTCAAAAGAATGTTCAAAAGCATTGTTCAGCATCCCTGACTTAAAAATTTACTCAAATAAGAAGAATGAGGAGAAGAAAGTATTGAGGAATGATTGATGAATATCTTGCTAGCAAAGATTGCACCTCTAAATCATTAGAAATGCAATTTAAGGCTCACTTTCAATATATAAAGTAGTAAATAATTTTAATCCAAATTTCACAGATATCATTATGTATAGTTATGTATAAATATAATGATGTATAAATATAATTATACATAATGATATCTGTGAAATTAGGATTAAAATATACGTATATACATGCATAATACACTTACAAACACATTTTGTTTTGTGACGACAGACATGAGAATGATTTCAGAAAAAGTGTTCAAATAATCCTTGAATAACAGTCACAAATTCTTAAAAAAAAACATTCATTAAGAAAATTATGGAACTTTTAAAACCAGGTTTTTGTGGCACCATCTTGTGAATGTTTTCTGATTTTTTGAGTCATAATTATAGGGTATGGTCATTTTCATTAAGTTAGGACAAAGCAGTAATATGTGATTGTAGGAAATTCAGATAAGAATATACGTATTTTATAAATACATATTTTTCTTAAACTGACATATTTTAGTGTTTCATGCAGATCTGATACATAGAAGGTTCACAGATCCTTGCTTAAAAAATCTAAAGCTAAGGAAGTGACTTTTCTCATTCACATTTTAAGCAGCAAAGCAAAGCAGACACTATAAAAAGCACAATTCTGCATCTTAGAGGAGGTTGGGATTACTCTTCAAATATCCTGAGCTTCCCTTAATAACTCATTAGCAATCCAAAAGCCATTCATTAACATTTCTAAGTTTTAGCTCAACTTGTGGTTATAAATTAGATATGTGTAGCTCTGTTGGTCATTGGGATTATGATTAATGATGCAATCAACAAAGTATGAATTTAGTAGTCAAGAAGAGCTTTATTAAATTATGATAAACATTCTGAGCACCATGATTTTCTCATCTATAGAACTCAGTAAACAGGTTTTGTGACATCTGAAATGGAAACCATAACTCCTTCATTGCATTTTGTGTCATCAAAGGAATTTGTGTGTTTGCGTGTGTGTTTACATTTAGATTGTAAACATATTGAGGACTGGACACTTTTTTCCCCCAATACATCCTTCCATATCTGATATGTTATATATAAGAATTAAATGATCACTGTTCTTTACATTTTTAACTTCTTGAAGGTTGTAACAGATAAGGACTCTATTCATCTGCAGTGCTATACAATACAGATAACTGTCAGTCTTCTTATCCAGGTGCATTAGCCTTCTGCTTATGATGGGAAAAAAATCTTGCGAATGATAAGCAATTAACTGATGTCTACGGAAAAATGCATAAAGGTGTACAAATATATTACTTGTTAAAGTAACCAAAACTGAGTAGTATTAAGTGCTATGGAACAATTGTAAGTAATTGTTTAAAAATTATCCATCAAATTATTTCATTATTTTGGTGGTATTACAGCTTCATTTATTTCTATAGTCACTAACTTCAAACATACCTTGTTTGCTTTTTTACACATTGATAATAAATGGGATGGATTTTACAACTTTCTATTCATGGTCTCTCTCATTTAGGTAATTGGTGTTCCCTCTAAACTGATGCTCGGTCGGGCACAGTGGTTTGTGCCTGTAAGCTTCAGCTTATGAAGTGGCCACGGCTAGGGATTGCAATTTGAGTCCTGCTGGGGCAACACAGTGAGACATAGTCCCCAAAAATAGCTGGGCATGGTAGCATGCACCTGTAATCCCTGCTACCTGGGAAACTGAAACTGGGGATTGTTTGAGTCCACGGTACCCCAGGCAATGTGAGCCTGTGGTTCCATGGGCAAAAATAGCAAGACCTAGTCTCAAAACAACCAACCAAACAAACAAACCCTGATGCTCATTTTCCCTTTTCCCATTTGAACCTTGGCCCAGCCTGGAGACCTGAAATGAAGGCAAGGCATCTTCTTTGTTCCTCTTACCCTCTCTGGAAAGAAGATCCACTTGTCTGGGCTTTCTCATAATTGGGACAAGGAGAGTTTACAGGAAAAAGGCAAAGCCACAGATTTGATTAGCACAGTTAGTTCCTCTCTGTGCCTCTTCATAGTAGATAATCAAATGTTGAGTTTTCCATGTCTTACACATTCATAGTTTGGGTAAAGAGAAGAATGTAATTTTTTAACAAAACATCTTCTTTTACTTAATATTTTGTGATTTTGCCATTTCTGATAGTTCAGCTAGTTACCACCTGTGAAAAAACATCTGATTAACAGCTGTCTTACTTTGATGATTATAGAGATAGCTTACTTAATTCACCAAAATACCACTCACCTTTACCATAAAAAAGTGTTACTTTTTAAGTTGCCTTGCTGCTAAACCCCAACTCAGCAATTCCACCTCCCCTTCTCAGCTTGGCATAGCACAAAGATTGGCAAGTCCACTCTTTGTGATGACTTCCTGTGGGTAGCCAGAGATATTGGTAACCTTTTTTAGGCAACCCTTCTTCCTAAAAGTCATCCTCTTGGGTGTGCTCTCTTAGTTGACTTCTGAGAGAGAGACCATTCTTGATATCACCAAATAATTTCTCAACTAGAACATTACACCCCCGAGTATGCTTGCAATTTCTTTCTCTTGCAGTTCTGCTGATGGAGAATGGAGAAATGTAGTCTACTGCTGGTAGGTGGTCCAGGTCAGTCCACTTAGTGGATTTTTGCTGCAATGGATCTGAAGTTTCTAAAGGATCTTTAGAATGTGGAGTATACCTTGAAGAATTTAACCTTTCCTCCAAGATCACAGGAAAATATTCTCTGATCATAATACATAGGATAATAACCATCTTGAAATCCTACCATGTATTAGTTCAAACGTTGCTCCTCCAACCTTATTTGCCTTTTCTATTCATCATCCCCACCTTTCATAGAATCCTGCACTCATTATTGGTTCTGCCAAATACTAGTTACTGCTAATTTTGAAAACAGTTGTACTTTGATCTTTTGTTTCCTATATTCTCAGTGATTCTATCTCTCTTGCCTATTCTACAGCTTATTGAATTAGTCCATGAACCTTGTGAAGAAGGTTTCACATCCATTCTATGATTAGAATGGAAGCCTAAGCACACTCACTAGTCAGTGATGATTTACTAGGATTATGGCATTTTACACTTAACTTCAGTGTTATTGATATCTATGAAAATAGCATATTCTCAAGTAAATTTAAATCGATTTACTGCCCAAAATTTCTTTGAATTTGTGTATACTGGGCTCTATTAAATGACCACTATTTCGCTTAAAGCAAAAGATGTTGGCAGAGTTCTTGTACAAAAAGTGCATCCATGGTGAAGTTATATTAGTGGAACCTGTACATCATAAGTGCACATTATAGAGAATATTAAGTGAACATATTTTCATAACTACAATATAGTAGACAAGAATATTCATTTCATTCCCATAATCTCATCCTAACATCTATACTGCCTATTGCTTCCGGATCCTCTTCATTTGCCATTTCATTCCCCCACAAGAAACACTGCGATGACATTTTAACGTATATAATGCTTAAGCCACATCTTATGTTGAAACTACCAAGCCATATTTGAGAACTAAACTTCATTTGACAAAGCAGAAAGATTACAAACAGGCTCAAAAGAATGACTGTATAGTTGCTTTAAAATAATTGATAATGCCATTTGATAATGTGTGTCATGTAGAATTTCAAAATCAATGGGAAATAAGGTTTCTAATAATTTTATAGGCTTATTGCTATGTGGCTACATTCTGAACAAGGAAATCAGTAACATTATTTAATTTTGTGTAACTATCAGAGTGAAAGATCAGAAAGCAGAAGTTACACTAGATATAGCATACAGGTATAATGATTCTTATTGAATTATTTAAAATATAAGGAGTCTTATAAAAGATAGGAAACACTCAACAAGGAAGCACAGGACCTATTTTATGTCAACATTTTAGTCAACAAAGAATTTCAGGTCACATTCTCCCATTATACATTCTTCTTCATTGAATCATTGTAGATAACCCTGCCTTTTTATGTGCTAAAAAAGATGTTAACTATCAACAAAGATCTGCCTATAAATAAGTACTATTTTAACTTTTAACATTCTTTCATCTTAAAAGGTAGTTGAGAATTAAAACCTGAGATTGCAAGCATAATCCTATAGAAAAATCTTTGAGAATGCTAAAGTGTTCCTCTGTCAACCCTGACCCCGGAGAACAAAACTTAGATATTCAGAGTGTTTAGTATCTTAAAGTGCCAAGTCTTCAATTTGCTCCATTGCAGTGCAATTTAGAGACCATTTGTTTAGCAGTTTACCCAAAGCAAAGACTTTAAGAAGAAGGGATTTAGTATAGTGAAGAAATATTTTTAATTAGGTATTTTGAGAAATACTGTATTAAGGTAGACCTACATCATGTTTTTATCTTAGCTTTTTCACCACTAGTGCTTTCAGTTGTTCTCTGCTCAGTAAGTGACTAGAACTAATTGGTAACTCAGCCAAGTCTCACAGGAAATGGGGCAGAGATTTATCCAGCAATGGATGATTATGCAAATATGGCATTTGTGCCCAGTTTGTAATCAAACCCATCATCCTGCTGTATGACTCTGAAATTCACTTGGAGGCTCAGGATGGGATAGCACAATGACAGAACTCATTTATTTTGGGAAAATTTTTTTTTTGTTTGTCCTTTTCCTATGATGTTGGACAAAAATTTGCTTTTAAAAAATCAAATTATTTTAGTCAGCTCTATTAAGGCGCAGCATGATTTAAGGAAATGTAATCACGATCCCATCATTTAGGCAATCAGCTCATGGTTCCATCCAATAATATTTTTCTGAAACATAAATATCTCAGCAGTGTCCATGGCAGTGTATTCCATTTTTCTTTCTTAAATTCCACATAGTTATCATAAAAAATGACAATTCCAGCATGTGAAATTTGAGATGGAGAGCAGTTAAGTCTCACAGAATGGCCTTATTTTCATCTGAGTCAAGTGAAGCCATGCAAAATTGGTGTCACATGAATGGAAACTCAGTAAGAGTTTGACAAGAGGGAAATGTATCTTTACTCCCAATGGTTCTTGTCTTTTTTCACCTTTGAACAGTATACTGCCTGTGATGATATGACCAATGGGCACAATTGTGAAGAAAGAATATATATGACCAGATGATAGTCATAGCACATGTCTGCGAATGAACTAAACAGTGATGCCCAATTTCCTTACTCATTATCACCTTCCACTTTGCAAATACCCCATCGCAAATTGATTTACCCTGACTTGTCATGTAGATATTGACTTGGTGATTCGGAATTGTGTCAATTTCCTCTGTCATAGGATGATTGGGACACACCTATTGCGCCTTAGTGGAAATACGGCAATTTCCTAAATGTTGCCTTTCCTTTTTCAACTGTCAATATAGGAACAAAGCATTTGTCTTTGGTTCTGAGTATGCTGAAATATCTCAGGGTGGTCTGCTTCAGGGTGATCAGTTGTACATAAAAAAAAATGTGTTTATTTCATTAGTAGTAAGCTCCTCATGCATAGTCACATTATGTAATTCAGTGGTATTTTAGAATAGATTAAACACAAAATTTCAGAAGAAAAGAAATAAAATAGAGACAACTTAAAGAGCTAAAATCATACCAAAGTGACTTGCTTGAGCTATAACAAGTAGTCTGTGACTTCAAACAAAGAGACTATACCCCATAAAAACAAGCCTACTTCTTGCTAGGGTAATGTAATGAACCATAGAATATCTGTCAATGTAACTACCTTCACCTACTTTATCAAATTAAACTGAGCTCTTTTAAAGCTCTACAAACCTAGTGAGATGTAGTTTCTTTTAAAACCTTAGTTCAACATATGAGAAGAGTCATGGTCCATGAAAAATCCTGGGAAACTGTAAGGTGTAGAATTCTAGAAATGTTTTTAAACTCATGAAGAATTTGCTGATGTGTGATCCCAGCAATTTCCTGTTCTTAAGTTTAGCATTTTCTGCCATTTTATCTCAAACCTTCTGCAAAACTAGACTCATTCGCTATATGTAGAAAATTAAAGCAATATCAACCATGTCCCTTGTATTGGTTCTGTAAGGTTGGTGATAATAATACTTGTAAATGATCAATGTGCTTTGAAAGACACTAGGATATGATCCAACCATGAGGAATAACTGCATCGTAAAAAGGTAGATTCTACAAGTCATGCATGGATTTTTATCACACTTTCCATGAACCATAATTCATAGACAGTAAACTGTTTTCCTCTTGAGTTGTTTTCAATATACCTGTTGTGTCTAGGACAGAGTTCAGTTCTTAAAGGACTTTCAATAAAAGTGTTTTGAGTACTAAATGGAAGTTTAAATTCCATCTGTTTTTGAAGATATGTGTATGGATTTATACATGTTCAGTATTGCTGAAAAGAGCAGCCACTCTCAGAGATGAATGTGGTTTTTCCCTTACAAGACATTGCTTCCACATCTTTTGAAGTACTTCTTTCATATATTTCTGGTGAACTACCCTTTTTGCTGAATTCATATGATTCATTTGAGAGTGAAGCTAGGAATCTCCTCCAACATCACCTTGGTCCATAAACTTTTTTTTTTACCTGTTAAACTCCCATTTTAAGAAATTTAAGTTGCAATTTTTTCCCCATTTTGTTAATACTTGGCTTGAGTTCATGCAAAATAAAAAGAGAAGTCATTTATCTTGATCTTTAACTCATATGTCTATATAAGAGCATGGAAAATATTTCTAAGATGATTGACAAGTGACTTTGATATTTAACTTGAAAGTTGCACCATCCTTGAAGAAAGGGATTTTATCCTATGTGGTATTTAAGACAGTATACTTATAGGTGTCTCTCTAACAATTCAGCTGCTCCATTTTCAACTCTTCTAACCAAAGGCTGACATGAATATATCTGTGATTGGACAAATTGCATGTATTGCTTACTAAAGTGAGAAAGAATTCACACTATGAGGAACTATGAAGTATCTCAACAAGAGGGTATTAGAGAAAGATTTATAACATCGAGGCTCATATTTGGTAAGTTGGGGAGGTCTTTGAAGAAGCAGGTCTTTGCTCTATAATGTATACTATCAGAACACAGAAAAATATTTATGCATTTTAATAAGAAAAGAGAAACTAGAGATTAAACTGCATTTGCAAAAGAAAGAGGAGTCCTTAATATTTGCCAGGATAAGGAGTTTTGTTTTTTTGGGTTTTTTTTTTTTTTTGGTGAATTTTTTGATTTGAAAAAAAAAAACTGATTTTTTTTTCTGTGTCCAGAAATGATAATGGATTAGTGTTTTGTGTTAATCCTTTATGACTACAGAATGACCTTTTCTGATTTTAATGTTCTGTGAAGTTTACTTCAGCAAAATACCATAGTCTATTTCTGAATGACAGAAAGCTGCCCAGTAATGTTTTTTTATCCTTTCTCACCATGCTTATAATATTATAGTATGACTAGTAAATATTGGTAAGTACAATGAATATTTACTCAGTAGTAACAAAGTTGCATATTGTTCTGAATGCTTCAAATACAATGACATGTTTATAGTGTATAGAGTGTATAGAGTCATCCCTTTATAAGTCAAGTATATTATTTCTGCTTGTAACTGAGGAATCTTAAACACAGATGGCTTCTCTACCAAAGGTAACATTCTGTAAGTATTAGATCTGAAAATTCCCTTGTAGGATAAATTTTCTAAGTAGAGGCTTCAATTGGCATGCTAGAGAGAGTAGGGCATAAACCTTTTAAATCAGGTAACTTGAGTGATTCCTCCCCCCAAAAAAACTGCTTTATTAATTTATTCATCATGAAAATCAGACTCTGGTTAGAATCATTCTGTCTTTAGAACCTATTTTCTCTAATTTATGCGTTTTCCTCTTAATTCACCACATGTAGTCCCAAATGATTTGCAAAGATATGCACATTAAAATGAGAAGCAAGTGGGTGCAGAGGAAAGTTCTGCACAGTGACCACATTGCTAACTACTAGGAGCATCAGAAATTCGGATAGACACAGATATCAAAAGCCAAATCAGTTTGAAACCTTGGGAAATGTAGACTATTAGCCTTATATATCTCTGAGGTCATTTACGCATGGACATAATAAACCATTGATATAGTCCTCATGGTTCTCCTGTGTTATTATTAAAATATAAAACAGTGACTTTACAGTGATTCTGGAGGCAGTTTACTTAAGCATAGTAATATGCATGAAGTTGGTAAAGGTATGTACAAGTTCATTGCTAAATAGGTAGTATGTCATGATCTAGACATGTATTACTCATTATTCTTACCATTTTGTCATAAAACTGATGCTATGGTAATGTTATTAAAGACAGTAACCTAATCTTACTACCTTTACCCCTTTATTTTATTTATTATTATCTTCAGGAAATTTCTATACATTATGACCTTGAAAGAATTAAAAGCAACCTTCAAGACAACCCAGAGTCCAAAAAATTTGAATGTAATTTATACTCAGGCAAGATGACATTTGTCATCTTGGCAAGAATATCATTTATTTATACTCAAGGCAAGATGATATTTGTATAAGCTGAAGAAGAATTCTTTTATCTTGGAACCTTAAAGTAGCTAATGAAAGTAATGGATTAGTATTAATCCCAGAATATTTATATCAACAAAATTAGACATGTGGGCTACTGAATGGTCTGGTGGTGAACCATCAGTCTCTACCAAGATGCAGTTTGCAGACATTTTGTGTTTAGTCTGCAGAACTGATGGACTTGGGAGATTTTTTTTCTTCTTTGAGAAACAAGCTGATATCTCCGAGAAGCAACTGGTCAGCTTGAGGGTGGTGGAGACACCTGTGTACCCCACCATTCATACGTGAAATAATTAGCTTGGACAGCTGTCTTTTATGGGATTCTGGTCAAGAGAGCCACATACCTGGCATGCTTCACCCACCTCCTCTCGGTCCCCATCTACACAGATGTATAGACATCTGTACTCATGGGCTTCACAAGATGTGAACTGAATATCCCTTTGGTTCTTTGATTGAGTTTATGAGTTTGTTTTTCTTGTCCTGTCTGGCTTTTTAATGCATATCTTTATTTTCTATATTCTTGTCCATATGGCCAAGAATGAGAAAGAAACTATTTTGCAAAAGTATTTTCCATGGAAATTTCCATTTTAAACTTAGTTCTATTAGTGGTGTCTATCTTTAGCCCAAACCTGGCAAATTTGTAGGGCTTTTTTTCAATTATTCACATTGTCAACATATAGACTAATTCTATTAGAAGTCTGAGAGCTAGTCTTGGATTTAAATTACAAGAGTTTTACTTCAAAATGTAGAGACAAATTATAAAATCATACAAGAAATTAATGTTCACTTATTTTCTTCAAGTAATTTCCTGGATTTTTTATTTACTTTAGTAAGTAAGATTAGTGTCCTCCTTGTATTGCCTGAGAGGCATTACAAATTTCATTTAGAAAGATCACCTCATTAATAGAATTCTTGATGTATTTATTAAGCCCACAGAATAAATCACATTTTATATTAATGTCATTAATTCTCCAATTCATAGTTTTCATTGTTACTTTTGCAACTGTAAATACTAATCTTGCAGGTACAAGGACTCTATCACAATTCTATTAATTTTGAAATTTTCCAGTAATGAGATATGATTGGCCATTAAGATACGATTCAACTGCAAACACATTATACTACTGTGGATAATAAACTAGAATACATTTTTCACAACAATTTGCTTAAAATGCCAACTGATTTAAAATTTTTATTTGATAGAAACTCAACTTCCTGTATTTCATTTGCTTGAGATCTTAGATGCTCAATAAGATCTTGCATACATTATTAACAATTTTATATCATTATTTAATATTTTGTATACCTGCAGTCCTCCCCAAGTAAAACAGACTGTTCCAAACCCTCTATTTCATAGATGAAATGTTCTACTATAGATCATTCATTTGCTTCTAGAATTATGATATCCATCTTTGGATTAGAACTGTTTTCATGAATAATACGTTTTCTAATTTTTGCCTTAGTAACTAATAGTGCTTTTATTCATGACCTTCTACAGCATTTTCTTAAGATTGGCCAATTTTCTTGTCACTTCCTTATTTAAAAAGCCACCTACAGGTCCTTTGGGCATGCACATAAAATCCAAGTTATATTAATAATATCTTTCTGGAAGATCTTGTCTTCCAGATCTAGGTTAGACTGTAGTTCTAAAGATGAAGTTGTACGACAATGACAATAAGGCATACACTTTAGAGTATATTGTAATGAAAAAACAAGTATGTTTAGACATGTGAAAATTTTCCAGATATGGAATGAACCATATTGTCTATTCAGATAATTTAGAACTAAGCATCAAAATTAAGAAAAAAATTAGTTCAGGTATGTTTTTGGTTACCAGTTGGATTACTTTTACAAACATGACTCCCAAGTGATGTTTTAAAAACAAAAAAACTTTCATCTGTTTTTAAATTTCTAGTCTTATCCATGCTGATGGTCTACTAGACTTTGTGTATGTCAAGGGACAGAGAGTATCTATTTTTATGTTGTAAAGGTTGTTTTTTCCCCATTACAAGATGACATTCTCTACTGATTTTCCTTGAGACCAATTTTCTCACATGGTCATCATCTTTCATTCCAGTATCTGTTGTTGGTCTCCAAAAGAACCCAGGAACAAAGGCTTTCTGCTCCCCCTACTGTTTCCTCAGATGTATTCTAGGGATATCGTTGCATTCAAAGCTTTATTAATATCACCAGGCTCCTTCATGGACTGAATTCTGCATGTCTGGAGGTATTCAAACACAGTCTGAATGACAAGAGGAAGAGTGTTTTCACATAACTTGGCAAGTAGAACTTCAGATCTTTTTTTTTTTTCCTTCTTAGAAATCCTTATTAATGCAACAAGAGCAAGTTCACTAAGTGTATCATTATTGGTTTATTGTAACAAATGGATCATATTAACATAAAATATCAAATGGTATGAGAGGAATATTTTAACACTCAATGCTGTTCTTCAAATTTTTCCATGAAGCTAAAATTGTTCTAAAATAAAATTTTAAAGTAATCAGAACAGGTGTCAAATCAATGTCTTATAAATAATCTTAGCAAAATAGTGTCTTAAGATCTTAAATCTCTACTGTGGAACAGAAATCACTAGAACCACACACAAACACACCATCTAAATAAATGTGAGTATACTCTCTATGTCAACAAAAATAGAATAAATTGAAATTTAAAATCTGGGAACTTAAAAACAGCTTGTCTGTCGCCTAGCAAAAGTTACATATGGTTAAGTTTATGCAGAATATAATTCAAAGAGGACTGTAAGGACAAAACTAGGCCTTGAGGAATTCTAAATTTCCTGAAATGTGTACCAGAAGACATGTTTCAACATGAATTTGTCATGAATGAAAGCTTGGAAGTTAGTGAAATAAACAAGAACGGGTCAACAGAATGTCATCGATGGGATACCTCAGGGATATATCTTCACCTTTACATTCCTGCAAGGGAATGGAATATTATCAAGAGTCTCAACAGTTAATCTAAGCAGATAAATTAAAAAAAAATAAATGGCAGTGAAAATAAATGATATGTAATATATCCCGTGAATAATGTGTCTGCTTTTATAAAAACACATAAAGAAAGAATCTACCAGAGCTGCTAAAAGAGTTTATTTGTTTTGCTCCCAAGAGGAATATGTAACAGTTGAAGGTGTACATTTGTATATACTACATATATGTGTTTATTACTATATATGTATATATATAATATGCTATGTATACACTTCTATGCATACAAACATCTATATATTTGCTCTTCTATATAAAGTCATACCTACTATATACATGTATATGTTTTTATAGTAGATATATAGATATAGTTATAATCTCATGAAATATGGGGGCACATGTAAGTCAGGATGGAAGAATTAACTCAAATTCCATAGGAGCTGATGCTGCATTCTTGAACCTGAACTCTGTAAGCTAGCAAGCTGGAAATGCAGACTGGGTTTCAGTGAGAAGTCCTTCTTCCTTAGGGAAACTTCATCATTTTCTCTTAATGTAGTCAAAGACAGTGACTCACAGCATGAAGTCAAATCTGTTTTTTTTTTTTTTTTTCAAAATCTGCTGATCTAAATGTCAATTGTGCTGAAAAAGATACCTTCACAGCATTGGTCCTGATCAATATCCAGTTAGGCACCATAGCCTACCAAGCTTTAAGAATAACCAGCACAATTTAGTTACTGTATTAAGTTATCTTAATGTCCTTTATTTGTTTAAGAATCCCATTCATATACTACATTATATATTGTCATCATGTGATCACTGTGTCATTTTGAAACTTGAAACTTGTAATACATCATTTATAAAGACTTATTTAATTTTTATTTTTTCACAATAAGAGATTATAAATATTCAAATTAAAAATCTACTCATAGGTATTTTGGAAAAATGGAAATTATAAAGATAAAAATAAACTATCATTATCTGTTAAAGATATATGTACATTGTCATCATGGCTCGCTGCATTTTTCTTGACGCCGACAGTTTTCAAGACTGTCCTTGCTTTTGATGACCTTGATAGTTTCAGAAACAAGAGTTAGACATTCTGTACACTGCCCCTCAGCTGCATTTAGCTGATTTTTCCCCTCATGAATAGATTTGGTTTATGTGTTCAGGGGATATCATAGAAGTACAAATATACTTTAATCACATAACATGAGTACATATTATCAATATGACTTTACTCTTAATGTAAAACTTGATCAAAGGAATAGGAAGTATTTGAAAGATTTCTTCACTCTTAAGTTACTCTCCTCTTCCCTCCATACCCCATTTCTTTCTGTAATATGTTGTTTGCAATAGTCATTATATGTAATCCACACTTAGAGTGAAGACTCTTTTCTGCCTCTCTGAGGACACAGTCATCTAATTACTTGAACATCCTGTAGATGGAAAAAAAAAGTCTCTTCTTTTATAATTACTTTGACCTCTTGGATATTTATTTTATATTTTGGATTAAAATTAAATGTTACTTTATTTTGGTGACTTATTTTAGTTTTAGCCCAGAAATACTAGATAGGAACTTTGGTGAAAAATCTTTTCTGAGTCATAGATAACTTACAACTTCACATGGCAAAAGAAGGTAGAAGTTCTCTGGAATCATTTATAAGAATACTAATTTCATTTATGAGTACCCAACCATATGATCTAACTGCGTACTATGCACACCCACCTACTATTTTTGCTTAGTTTAATAGGTTACTTTGATTTAGGCTCACTAATTATTTCCTCAACTGTATCTAGTCTGTAGGTGAAATCATAAATATTCTTCATTCTCTTTCAATACTTTTGATGTCCTTTTTATTTTTCTACAATATCCATTTATCATTTTATCCAGGTTTCTTTATTTCTATATTAGAGCCCTTGACATATTAAGCATCATGATTTTAATTTCCCTGTTGATAATGTCGCATCTATCATATGTGTTTGGTTTTGATAGTTGCTTGGACTCTTCAACCTGTATTTCAACTTGCTTTTACAGTACTGATAATTTATGCTGTACCATGCTGTACAATCTGAAATAATCAGACTCTTGATTACATATGCCTATTCACATGAAAAGGAGTTAAGTACTGCATATAGTTATAGGTGTCAGATGATTCAAATTGATCTAATGTTACTGCTGTTGTTTCAGCTCTTGGATTTCTTAGGAGAAGCATGGATTTCTTAGGAGAATCCATGCTTGTAATACTTTCAGCTCTCATCCACTGTTACCATTCTGCAGTTCTACTGGTTTGGTGGTCAGTCTTGAGGGAAACTAAATAGACAACAGTCTTATGATGAAATTTTAGTCTTCACAGGTCCCCTTTCTTGTGACTGTGATGTTTATATAGCTCCTTTGCTTCCTTGAATAAACGGAGAAAGTGCCAGAGTTCTGGATGTAGCAATATCTTTCAGCCAAGATAAGTTTCACGAAAGTTCTTCCTTGGAAGAGTAGGCCTTGGCTGGAGAAAGCTCAAAGCTTATTTCATAATGATTACACCTCCTCTATGTTAGTGCCATGGGGTGGGGTGTGATTCTTGGATCTTTGCTGTGAGAATGTAGTGGTGATCTTGGAGTTAAACCCAAAAACTGTAGTGTAAGGTTCCTAAAATGAAGGTTCCCAAGAATTCTGGCATTCACACTAGTGTACACTCCACCTGTAGGAACTTGTTGAAATTCCTTTCTCAGCTGTGATTCTATGAATTGGTCAATTACTTCAAATTTTACGGCAGTGGGAGCCACTGTCTGTCTTACATTATGTCTGGTTATGAAAACAAAGGCTTACAAGTTCTTATCAGCACTGAAACTGGAAGCATGAGTGTGTTCATAATTGAGATTCCAGAAAATTTCTCTCATACAAAATGTAATTTGAGTATACATCTCATATATAATGAAAGTTATCATCACTTTACAGCATATGGGCAGCACCGTAACACAGTTGATAAAAACATGTCATACTGTCTTAAAATACATGAGCCTATTTTCATATTTGTACAGTCCCCACCTCACCTAGTTTTTCGAAATGGAAGGAAGCTGAGGGCAGGGTGGTAGAAGCCACTAAAATGTGGGCTGCTCTGTCCTGATAATTTTAGGTCACTGTATTAGTTTTGATCTGTCAAATTGTCCTAATGACCTGATGCGAAAATCATAATGCTATAAGATAGTAATAAATGATTCTCTAAAATAATTATATTCTACTTGTCTTTACAGTAGACTTTAAAGTCTACTTGTCTTTAGTACTTGCTACTGTAAAGTGATTATGTGTGATTAATTTTTCTTATTTACTTCTGTTACTCCAACCTCTTCTATTTTTACCCAGGTATTTAATGTTTTTCATTACAGCTATTATTTCACTGTGGTATAATTTCTCTGGAAATTTCAACTATTTATAAAACATCTCACCTAAATCCATGCATATTCTGCTATGCAGAATTAAAATCAGCTCTTCTGGATGAAAAAGATGTAGTATATATGTACAATGGAATATTACACATCAATTAAAAATGACTAATTTGATGTTTTCTTTGGTAACATCAATGTACCTAGAGGAAGTCATATTGGCAGAAACAAGTCAGAAGGAAAAAAGATAGAAACCAAATGGTTTCACTAATACATATATAACCAAATGAAAGTACACAACTCGGGGAGTGGGGACCAGCTGGAGCAGCCGGGGGGGAGGGTGGTGGGTGACCCCCAGGGATCATAATGTTGTGAAATATATATGTGTGTATATATATGTGAAATCAGCACTTCATCTTGTAAATATACTGTTTTCTATCTCTGTAAATGTTGTATCACAATTTCTTTTCCAAAAACTAAAAAAAATGGTTATTTTTTGCATCTCGACCATATAGCCTCAGAAATACTAAAGTCTTGATAATATTACTAATATCTGCCTCACCTTCTATTCCCAAATCACCCTCCTAACCCAGCTTTGTCTTAACCACCTCCTACACTATTTTACGAGTCCCTAATTTATTTCTCCCTGTATTTACCACTTTCTGTAGTTTCTGCTTAATAATATAATATTTATCTTACTAAAGTAGAGTTGTTTTCAAGACAAACCTCCATGCCAAGTCCTCTCTGCAGATTCTGCCAATTCATCTATCGATTTCAAATGTGCTGGAGGCTGGGTTACAAGAGATGGATAAATTAGAGTGAGTATTCTAAAAGCCACATACTGTAGTGAGATTAAAAATAATTAAAATAAAAACCATGATGAGTGTATTAGTAGATACTCATGTTAAGTGCAGTTAGAGAACAACCTATTATAACTTTATGATCTATTAGAATTACCCAGTTAGTTCATCACAGAACTCAGATTCACACAGACCTTGGGTATCATCTTATGTAATTCTTCTTCCAGTTCATTCCACAAGTTAAATCTCAATTGCTTCTTTCCCTGATGCACTTAAATATATCCAAACACTCTTCCTTCCAACCCAGATGCACAAATTGAAACCATCTTGCTGTAGCCTGTTCTCCCCTAAGGGTAACACATGTAATTCTAGGCAAAACAAAGCACATGTGCATTTTCCACTGAGCATTCTACAATAGTAAAAATGATTTTATAGGAAACAAGGTATGACATACGTAGACCCAGGGTAAATAGATGCCCAGGATAGAAAGTACTACCCCTTCAAACTTACCCACATCTCTGCCAAACAAATTTTATCTTTTCATTACTGTTTGACTTTATCATCTTTCCAAGTAGACAACCAAGTTATTTCAGAGCAATGATTATATCATGAACTTTGTTTTTGTGAGGATATCCAACATAGAATTGCTCTCCCCCCTCTGATACAGTGCAGACTTGTATGTAGCTGCCTACTCAAGTCACCCATAACTCAGTTTGTGGTCAGGTGTTAATGAGGCTTAGGAAAAAAAAAACATTTAAATTTGCTGTCGACTCTGATTTTTGGAATATGCTAAAATTTGTCATTTTCTTTATGAACTACCTCCTGCTAAAATATACATTTAAAAAAAGCAATTAAGTAGAATAGTAGAATAAACATCATTGAGATGCTTAATTCTAAATGAGACAAAACATAAAATAGCATGCATGTCCGTTCATATTATGAGTCCAAGATGTATTTGATCACACAAGAAAGAAAAACTTCAAGACACTTGGATACATGTATGGTGTAAAAGTCCTCTTCTGTCAAGAAAGAGTAGTAAATAACAAGAATAATAAAAACAACAAAGGATAATCTGTTCTTTCAATGTGGAGGTGTTTGTGAACAATGTTAGTTTGGTGGCTTTGTTGGTCTAGTTAATATTGGTGATAAATATTTTATCTTTATGATATTGACCTTCATTATATCTAAAATTGACCATATCTTTTACTATCATTTATTGTTGTAATATAGTGTTTTGTATATATTTGTTTGTTATTGGACTTTGTGTTTGACTAAGCTTCAAGCTTACTTCATCTTATTCTTAAGTGAATTGAATCAGAGTGGAAATCAAAAAGTTTCTCTTAAAAGTTGGTTGGAAGCTCTTGGCAAATCTCTTAAGAATTTCAAATCAATTAAAACCTCAGTTGGAATTAATTGTGGCTCATTTTGAGCATCTTATTTATGCCACAGTATCCATAAGGCAAACAGAGCCTCTTTCCATGCTTGTCTTTCACCCAACCTTAAACTCAATGTTTGATATTCCTCATCATCCTGTTGTAGAATAGCCATTCTAGCACATATCTAGAAGAATTGGGTCATACCTAATAATTAAACTTCCATAATGACTAGCTAGAAATGCTTCCTGTGTCAGTTTAATTCTATACATTCAAATACCAGAGAAGTGTACTAATGATGAAAACTTCTGCTTCAATATAGAGCCACTGTGTTTATTCTCATACTCAGTTGTGTTCAGTGCATCTCTATTGTGTTAGGACTTGAATAAACTAAGGCAAAATTCCTGTATCAAACTGTTGAAATGTTGATGCTTGATGTTTAAGAATTTAATGGCTATATAAACTAGATTAAAGTGATCTTGAAATAGGTAGTTTTCCCTACTAAGCATTAAGGATTATAAAACCAACTTGAAATGTAATAGCATGCTGATGTATTCCAGAGACATTGTTTTGTGATTATACAGTATTTATTTATTTTTAATGAGGGAGTAGTGGACAGGACATAGATTGCAATCAATAGTGGATGGTATAATCTGAAGGCTAATAGAGAAATTGCAAACTTACTCCCTAATGCTGTTTTTGCATTATTTTGCTAAATGACAAAGGAAATATTCATGGATTTAATGTCTGCAAAATAAGCAATGACCCAAGTGCAATAGTAACAAGATCTGTTTTTAAAAATTGGCCATTCTCTTTAAGGGGTATTTCCCCCCATCAATTGGTTAGAAGCATTATATTGCTTATGATTTTTTTCAAATAGATGTCTATTCATTTAACTGTTACTCAGTTGTCAAATATTCATAATACCCCAATGCTTTATGTTTAAAGTATGAGTGATTTTAATACTATGAAATTGCTAAGAAGAGGTGTAAAAATAAAATGTTTGCAGAATAAATGGTTTCTTTTTTTTTTCTGTTTGCTATTCATGCTGCCTTTGATTTGTATTGTTTTCTGATGAGCTAATTTTAAAAAAGAATGTGAGTGGTTTCCCCGAATAAAAAGGGTATTGTTTTCCCTTGTTCCCGCCTATACCATCAGGTGGTGACTGTCAAGGACAGAGGAGGTGCTGAACTAAAATTTGTTGAACAAATGACAAAAGAAAGACTATTTTAGGAGAACCCGTGCAGTGATTAAAGCTATTTTCATAAATGAAAGTAAACAAAGTAAAATAATTGAACTCGGGATCCTTTTTGCACCAGTGTATACTATCTGCTAATTAGAAGGTGCTCCGTATTCTTTTCACTTGTGAATCTGTATTCCCGTTGAAATTCAAGACTTTAAATACATGATGAATGAAGAAATAATCATTCACGAACACCCAGAAATCAGTGTCTTTATCATTCCTTATCTATAGAAAGAAATGGAGGCCTAAAGTCCTTCATAATCCTCACATTAGTTGAACTGAGTCTTAAATCCAGTCTACTGACAGATTCAAGTAAATCACTTTCCATTAAGCAAACATTGCTCCAAGATAGTTTCACTGTAGATACTCAAAGGGGATAAATCTATTATCACTGGTATAGCATTATTAAATTGTTTATTCACATAGAACTTTCAGAGTTACAGCAAAGGCAATCTACTTTAAATGTAAAAAGAGACTTAATTTTCAACATTTTAGAAATCTTCAAAAACTTTCCAATTATGTTTCAGTACAACCATTAGGTCTTTGAATCAGATGAGTAAAATGTAAGTCAAAATGTGTGAATTCTTTTCAAGACTACCTTATCCTTGTGTAAATGTTTGCATTCATAATATTGACATGATACCATAACTTACTTATGACAACCTGTCAGGGGAATGAAAATTAGTAGTGTGAAGCTAGTTTTTGAATACTCTTTCCAGTATTTTTTTGAGTATTCAACCTTTGAAAACTTGGCATTTCTCATTTCATGTTTAGTGAAAATTCTGATGCTGTTAGAAAGAAAATAGTAAATTTTCTGGGGTGATCTTAGAGTCAACTTGCTTTCACTGTTCTTCCCTCCTACAACCCACCCCCAGATGTCTTTCCAAAGTGTCAGAGAGAACAAGCAGAATAAAATGGATCCACACAGAAAAGATAGATGATAGATGTACACTGACTATATTCAAAGTCCCTGTGCCCAGAAAATTTTTTTGAGTACCTAGTTCATTTTATATATATAAAATATATAAAAACCCAAATTATATGTATATATGTGTATATACATACATATACATACATATATGCATACATATATATATATATATTTATCTTGTTCATCCTTTGTAAACTATTCTCCATTCTAATTCAACTTATGTTTTCCAAATGGGGACTAAACCATTCTACCATTAATTAAATTTTTTTATCTTTTTGCACATTTGAAAATGAGAAGGGTAATTTTAATCAAGCAAGCCAAGAAAAATGCAAGAGCAGTTACTCTTTGTTCTCATTGCTATTTTTCATGTATCCCTAACTCTAGATCTCATTACTTTAGCAGTTTTTAAAGCAATGTATTGCTACCTGATTATTCCTCTGCTCTCACCTTTTTAACTTTCTATCTGTAAAACAACGCCTTTCTTTAAATTTTACTTTAACAGATATGGAGGTGGGGAAACTTAGAAATTGTTTTGCTGTTAATAAAACCAGGCCATTGAATATCTCATTGTCCATGATTGTTTGCTGTGTACCCCTGTGAAACAGATTGCCTGTTCCAGTTAATGTTCATTCATTCATAGGTCCTTCTGATGGGAAATCTAGCACAGGAATACCATGCCATTAGTTAAAAGTATGCACACATGTCCCATATTTACTTTGAAACATTTCAGTAAGCCAAGTATGTGTTTTTCTGAGTCAGATATGCTCCCTTACGTGCTTAGAGACAAATATCTCAATCTCGCTGAATTTAGTCATTCAGTATGATATATAGAATAAACTAGTCAAACTAAACTGTGAGTATACATTGGAGGAAGAAATATAACATGAATCTTTGAACTGAACATTGAGCACCATTTTCTGGCTATTGTACTATTTAAATCTCTGCAAATAACTTTTTAACTTGTTAGTATTATATTCTGTGAATGATTAAACTTTTGAAAATGTAAAATTCTAAATTTATTTAGAACTGATGACAAAATTTTAGCTTATGGGTACATACTTTGATAACTGAATTAAGTTTTTCCTGTGTGCATGATACTAGTAAATTGTTTGCTAATATTTATAAGAGAATATAAAAAAAACTGAACTCATTGCCATTTTTATCATGTATTGTATATTCCTATACAAAAGAACAATTGTCTCCAAGCATACACACTGTGAATATATAAATGTATAACACCAGGAAGATCTACCAACAATGAATTTTTATCTTTTTCATTTAACTGAATTATTATTTTTCATGATAACATTGGTTATCATGAAAACATTGGTTAACAGCACTGATCCAGAGGTATAGTATCACACCTCTTAAGGTGTATTTTGTAATATCATATACCACGTAGCTACCCATAACCCTCAACCATTATCCAATGTTTCCTTTACTTCCCCATCCCATCTTCCTCTATTCTACAGACAAATTTTCAGAATTTCCTTTGATTTAGCTTTGCAGGTCTTTTTTATAAGCCATCTAGGAGTGAAATCACCTTGTATCTGCTTTTCTCTTTTTGACTTACTTCTCTTGAAAAAGTTCTTTAAAATGCTTTGCCAACCTTGAAGAAAAAAGAGTGTTACATATAACCACTAAGTGTCCTACTAGTAAGTTTTGCAAAATAACCCTATATTTTAATGCAATTTTGCATTTGAATAAACTAGGAATTCAGTAAGTTAAAAGACATTATTCCAAATATTGACAATATTTTTTCCTTTTTTACTACAAAGTTCATATTTGTAATCATTATCACTGACTTATACCCTTGATCCAATCTCTTAGTATTACTTCTGGAGATACACTTTTTTCTTTTATTACTGCTAGGTGAAATGAATGCACTAACTTTTTATTTCTGGTATGTAGGTATACAAGTGAACAGCATTGCCCTGTGTCAGGGAACTGTAGACTGAAAATCAAAATTATTTGAATATTAATGGAGAATTAAAAAAATGAGAGAAATCTCATCGAATATAAAAACAAAGAAAATCTAGGTAGTTTTTTGTGATTAAGTAGTGATTATTCCAATTTTATTACATGATATATTTCAAGAAAAATTCATAAGTGAACAAGATACATAAAATAAATATTGAAGAATAATAGGAATTGAGAGAAAGAAAAACTATAACCGATCAATTTAATGAAAGTAAAATATTGGCTTGTAATGAAAAAGTCCAAATGTAATATGTATTGATTTTGACAAAGCATTTAATGGTGATCATAATTATGTCTAGATAGTGTCCTGAATACTAACACTGTTGCCCACATTAGAAACTTCTTTGACATTGTACCATTACCCAGTTGAAAACTATGCTCAGTTTTACTTTTGTAAATGCCTTTAATTACTCTCAGATTCCTGACAAAATGAAAGTTCTTAGTAGTATCTACTTTGTAGACACTGAGATGTATTTTTTTTAATATCTTGAACTCATATTCAGAAAAATTGCACAGATGTCTCTCCATTGCTAGGTATTATAAAATTGCACAATTAATTTGATTCTATAGGATTTCATTTCGATCATCATTAGCATAAGTAGACAAAGTTTGGTATACTAGAAAATCCCTCAGTCTTTGATTCTGCTCTGTCATTGACTTTTCAGAGAACATATCCTAGTTCCTATTTAGTCATCATTTACATTTCTAATAAAAAATCTGTTTATATAGAAATGATTACTAAATCATATACCCAATTCTTAAAATGATTACAGAGTAGTGAAGGAATTATACCTGTAAAATTCTTGTAGGGAATTTTTGCTTATCTCCATATCTAATTTTGAAAAGAATACCAGTTCCTTGTGGGTAATGCATAAATGTTTACAATCAATTATCTAATTTAAATATATAATAACTATTGTACAAAAAAAACAGTAAAATATACACTGTTTCATTGATGAGATTTTGTTAGTGAAAACACCCATTTTTTTGTGACATGAAAACACACACATGCTTGTTTGTATGTGGAATATAGAGAAAACAAACAAAAGGACAAGAAGTTAAAAATAAACTGACAGCAAAACTAAAGCATACAGCATGGGAGGGTGTGGGAGGATGAAATTGGGGAAGGAATGAGTACAGGAGATTAAGATGATGGTTCATGGGTGATGGGTGACATGGTGGGAACATCTTGGGGTAGACAGGATATGAAAAGTATATATGTGTAATCAATAAAAAATAAAAAATACAAATAGAGAAACTTAAGAATTGTTCTCCTAATTTTATAGTTATTAACAATGTGAAAATATTTCATAGGTACCGAAGAATCAAAAATAATTTCATTTTATTTTAAACATGCCAAAGTAAACAAAATCTTGTATAAAAATACTTCATATAAAATATCTCAGTTGAAATTTCTCTAAACCATCATTATTTCTTTGATGTTTTCATAGTCCTTCATTTCAATAATACTCTAGTTTTAAGCATATATTTCTTGATTCATGAGTTCAGCAAATGTTTATTGAACTATTTAGACTTTACATAAGGCACTGCGTTAATATGTAGTGTTGATCATATATAAACCTCTTTGTCCAAAAGGGATTTCTTGGAAAAAGAGACTGTAAACCAATAATAACACTACTAAGTGGTAGTTTTTAAAGTGGCTGCCTTAGATTATTGGGTGATATGAAAGATTTAATATGGATTCTCAAAATGTTTCCATCCTAATCTTAGAAAGTATTGCTTTATATGGGACTTTTTAAAGGGACTTTGCAGATGTGGTTAAATTAAGGATCTTGAGGTGGACAGATTACCCTGAATTATGTGGATTCTCCAATCTAATAATCCCTGTTCTTAAAAGCACCTTTCAAAATCATAACCCAAGAGAGATGTTTTGTTACAGTTGTAATAAAAAGATAATTCGGGAGCAAAGAAGCAGGGTTTATTTGTGCCTGAGAAAGATTAAAAAATAAAAATAAAAATGTCTGAAATTTGTGGATGATTAGAAATTCTCCAAGCAGAAAAGTTCAGAGGGATGCACAAGTGGAGGGGGGTAGCATTTATAAGTCACACAAGACTTAGGCCATGTTTTGGAAACTTTTCCTTTTTCCCGGATTAATGGTGAGAAAAAAGTGGGAATGCTGTATGATTAATGAAAATAATGTACGATTAAGATTGTTCCTTTTTATTCAAAAGAATAGAAATTATTTTCCTATTTTTTGACAGTTTTATCTGAACCTTATCTAATTCAATCAATCTAAATGCTGTCTAATATTTTCATTTTAGAGTGTGGCTTAAGATCAGTTAGTTAGAAAGAAAGACAATGTTTGGTAGTAAAATCAGATGTTTTAAGTTGTTGATACAACCCAATTCATATTACCCCATGTAGTTTATGAAGAGGTTATTCACCCCACATTGGCATCATGTACTACATTTTATCTATAGTTTTTAGGCTGCTTGGTTTAAAAAAAATAGATTATATAATATTAATCTCATTTGCTATTTCTGACTTGATGGGTTAAATATAAGGATTTGCTTTTATTTCAATTGGTTACACTAAGAATTAATTTTTGTGCATTTTGTATGCACAAAGCAGCTATCCTGTTTATTTTAATATCTGTTTAGCTTTTAGATTGTGCTTAACCTGATGTCTTTTCTCTATAATATACTTTATATTTGTTATTAAATTGTTACTTAAATTTTCTATATAAAGTTTGTGAGTTTCCTAAAATTATGAAGCCTGTTCATTGACCTGATTTGTCAACATGTATGTATCAACTCATCAATAAGTCAGATGATGAAACAGCATTATGTTACACTGTTGTTGATGCCTTTGGTAAATTAAAAATAGTCGGTGTGGTTTTCTGACTCACTGAAGAACTTCTAGTAACTATTAAAATCAAATCGGATTTTATCATTTCCCTGTTGAAAATACTCTCTCTGCATATCTTTATCAGCAGACAATTCTGATTTTTAGGTTGAAATCTGCTGTGTCCTTGTCTCTGTGACTCCATTCTTGCAACACTGTCCAGATGCTAAGACAGATCATCAGGTCCTGCCTCAATGCTCTGTTCCTCCACCTGCCTCATGCTGGGGTGATTTTTTTGATAACCGCAAGATTCCCTGCTTTTTCTTTGAGATCCTTGACTAAAGCCAAGTACTAGTAAGAACTGAAATGACTTCACTTATTCAATGAATTAATTTGTTACCAACCCCCAGTCTTGTATATGCTTTTCTCATTCATCCCTTTTGGAATGATTACGTTCATTTATTTACCAATTATGTCCATATTTAAGGCCTCACACAGATGCTACCTGCCACCTCCCTCCATAAAGCTTTCTCTATATCCCCCAACAGATGATTGAGTTGCTACTCTTCTCTAGTTTTGTGAGACCTGCGTTATATACACACACTGTTATCTTGAGGAAGAAAAGTCCAATCAGAGCAGTTCAAATATGAAAGGACCATTACCATGAGGCATAAGAACTGATGGAGCTCTCAGTGGAGAAAGACAAACATCAAAAAAAGCCATTTGTTACCTAAACCACCAAACATTTAGGCCAAGAC
>PVHY01004014.1:37944-99527 GCA_004024945.1 Uropsilus gracilis
TAAATAAATAAATAGTTTTTCCAGAAAGGAGAAGGAAGACAAGCTAGATGTGTGCAGTGTACAGTATGCCACATAAGCATTTTTGGGGGCAGATCATTCATGCCCCCTCCACCCCTTTGTGCTGTCCTGTACTTGTGATTACCAGAATTGTGGCTTATTCATCTTTGCGGTTCTAATAGTGAAAACAGTAAGAAAGGAGAACTGAGAGGAGCTTTCAAAGCACAGTATACTGGTATTGGTGAAATGGGTCACAGTGGCTACATACAAAACAGGAATGATGTATCATGGAACAAGACACTATGCTAGACACTTGACATACACAAAATGAGATAAGAAGCCATGTTAGTTCAATGACATCAGGGTTATTACTGCTAGCAGAGGACTCCATGTTTCCTAATGCATGATAAGTACCTAAAGCTCTTAAGACAGGAATTAGGTGATGCAGTATCTAGATAGCATGCAGCAAGATATTTGAAAAGCATACACATACACAATTTTATCATTCGGAGGGAGGTAAGATAACTATTTTTACTTAATTGAAAACTCTGCATTGAAAGTTGAATGTACATCTGGATCATGAGAAAATATATGAAGTTCTTCTGAGTAATCTAAAGTAAATTACCTGCTTATTGAAGTGATATAAATTGTATCGACAGTTTGAGCCATTTTAGTGAAAAAATGATCTCAAAGCTGGTTGAGATTTGGTAGTGCCTGGATGCACCACAGCCATGAGTAATGGCACCATGTACCACCATTTCCTCCCTTACTTGCATTTACTATTGAGTCAGGGAAGCAGCTGGGAATCAGGATTTCAGTTACTAACAGCTTAGCACATTCTGAGCAGATGCAACATATCAGAATCTGTGTCCACCTTAACAGCAGTTACTATGAAAGGGAATTGTAGAAATAAGAGTGAGGAAATCAAATACTGTCAACAGGGATGAGGAGGTACAAGTTGGCAGAGGGAATTTATCTGCCCAAGCCAAGTGGTTTTTGAATCTACCAAGAGCTGGATTCATTTCATCCTTAAATATTTGAATGAAATAATGGCCTTCCTTTGTTCTTATTTCATGCTCAATCAGCTTTTTGATTAAAATTTGGTCATCCCATAGCTTATTGCATTGAGAAAATATGATATGTAGAAGACATGGGAACTTAACTGACTCAATTATCCTTTTCATGGGAAATTTAAAAAATTAACTATATCATTCATTTGAGTTGCCTGTGAGGAAGCATACAAAGTCTTATCAACAATCGTGCAGTTTCCAGATTGTGTGTGGGTCTTGCGAGCAGGATCCTGGCATCTTGTAAGGTGTTTCAACTTCTGTTATTCAGCCTGTCCATGGACAGTTTGGTTTCTGCTATCTCATTCTCCTGTTCCCTCACTCCTCTCTACATTTATATATAATATACACATTTATATATAATATACATATATAATATACATACATATATAATATACATATATTATATATAATATACATACATATACGTACAAATCTAGTAGAGTAAATATGAAGTATTAATCATATGAATACCATGGAAGGTCAGATAGCTAGTTTTAAGCATACAAAGAACACCAATTTGACTCTTCAGTGTACAATTTGTAAAAGTACAGTGATTGTGGGTCTTCACTTGGTCTAGTTTTCAGTATTTCATAATAGGTACTAAAAGAAAAAGGTTTTCCCTTTTCTCTATTGATAGTGCTCTATTTATAATACACATAAACATATACACACATATGGAATCCAACAGACTCTGTTTTTTAAGTATTGATAAATATGTTGCAATCATGATGCATTGATGTACCGCTTGATTAGTCATACCTTTTTTTACTAACCATTTTTATAGACTGTTTGCAGTATTTAGCTCAGGACGAATCAAATACTGATGGGGAAATTAAGCACAGAGGCACATGGACTTTTTTTAATATTATGGTCGACATTGAGGGCTGGTTGACAATCTATTAACAACATAGAAGGGGGTATTGGATCAGAGAAAGCAGAGGACAATTGGCAACACTTTGAGTGGTGATGAATAACTTAATCTACATGTTCTGCTGTGATCTGTCATCTATGACCCAGTACCCTTTACTGTGCTGGATAGACAAACTTTACTGCAAGCCAGGAAACTAGAAGCTACATTGGAATATTTGTAAGCAGGATACAAGTTTATCCTTTATGTTTAACCTATTAAGCTGAATACCATTTTCCAGTTCATGAGAGAAACAAGTACTGCTTTCTCAAAGCTTAGTAGCAGTGATAAGAAAAACACAAAAGAGATGTTAATTGAGAACATTGTGATGCAAAATGGGTGTCAAAATGTTAGAGAGACTTTTATAGCAAAGAATACAAAAATTGTTTTAATTAACTTGAGTTTAAAAGTGGATTAAATTGTTCTCTTGTAAGCATTCAGCTATGATGATAAATTTACAATTTCTAAACAGAGATTTTGGCCAAAGCTACTTAAATATCACAGCAGTAACTCCATTGTATAATACTTTTAAGAGCTAGTTATTTTTACTAGTTCTCATTTTATTAAAGGTCTGCTGTGATCCTCATAGCTGTAGTCTATTTCTTCCTATCAGAACATTCTTAATGTAGAACTATACTATCTTTTTAACAAAATTATATATGACCAATTGATCTACAATGTAAATCATCCATCCTAAAAGTTGGCAGGTATTCTCATATGTGAAAGTTTACGCAGTTACTTTAGTTTTTTTTTTTTTTTCCCTGAAACATTTTATTACGCAAATATTGTATGAAAATAATTTTTCTCCCATACCAGTGGGGATTTTGATTTATGGTAAATAGTTTGGATTTTATGTTTATTGAGAACAAACACATATTCAACAGAACACTTGACATTGTTTTAAGATAATTAGGTTGCAACATATTTTTTTTTTAAATAAAACCAATTAATCTCTTAGAGTTTAATAGTGTGGATTTTCCTAAGGTGAATGTGGTTCACTTTATGATTAATTATTGTCATTAGAACTTAGTGACCTTGACTAAACATCTGCTTAAGTACCAAAAAAAAAAAATAAGTAAAAATTTATGTGTGAAATAGTCTACCTAAGCCATATGTAAGTTGTACATGTAAAAGTTTTGTTACCAAGATATCTTGATATACAAATATCAAGGTATTTGTATCTTATAAAGATAAATCTGTAGTTAGATCTGTAGTTACATATATATGTAATCATTACATATATAAGTATATATACATATAAAGTTACATATGTGATTGTTAAAATTAATACACACTTACCCATCTTTTATGCAAATGTCCTTTGCACACACAAACAGCTTATTAAGCTTTAAATTATACTTCTCTTGACACCCTGTTTTAAATTAGGTTATAGTATTGAACTAATGATTAAGTCAGAATTCACCTTTTGAATCTACAGTTATCTTTGTGAGAATGTACCACAAAACATGTTAAAGCTCTTATATTGTTTGCAATTCTTACCATAAAGATTTTAGGAGGAAAAAAGAACACTTTGTTCATTTAACAAATATTATCTAACTTAATATTAGTCACTGTTCAATGCATGCATTTGGTATATATTCAAAAATAGGGTAGCCTGTGTTTATGAAGCTTATGTTTCATGAGGGATGGAGGGTCAATCAATAAAAAGTGAGCACAGTAATTCAGCAAATCATAGTGTGTTCCAATGGGAAACACCCACCTGTGGGTCATATTCACTTAACCTCCTGTGTTTAGATGGCTTTTTTTTTTTTTTTTTGAGACTAGGTCTCATTGTTTTTTCCTGTGGAACCACAGGCTCACGTTGTCCAGGGTACCAGAGACTCAAGCAATCCCCAGCCTCAGCTTCCCAGATAGCTGGGATTACAGGTGCATGCCACCACACCCAGCTGATTTTTTGGAACTAGGTCTCGCTACGGGCTACAGATGTGACTCGAACCAGGATCCCTAGTCCCGGCCACTTCATAGGCTGAAGATTACGGGCACTAGCCTATGAAGTGGCCGGGACTAGGGATCCTGCCCAGGCTAGATGGCTTTTGAGTTAATTAAAGAAAATTACATTGAAATGGTTAGAAAAATCATAATATGGTTGTGTGACACCTGAAATTATAAGTCTTTGTTTATAAATGCAGTTTTATTGGAACAGCAATTTTTATTTGCTAAACATTGTTTAGAACTGCTTTTGTACTATAAAATTTGAGTAGCTGAGACAGAAAACATATAGCTTCAAAAACTATTTTCTAGTTCTTTACTAAAAAAAAAATCAACCTTTGCATTTACTATGTAAAAATTATTTTGCTTACCTATAAAGATACACAGTTACCAGGTACTTCTATAGATGTATATTTACTACATAATATTACTATATTAAATTTTAAACACTGGAGTAAGAAAAAGGGTCCTGTTTGGTAGACTAAGTATCATCCCTAAGAGCCAAGTTACTGTGGAATGATGTAAAATTTAAATATGATTAGCATGAAATGATATATGAAGCATATACGACAAATGCTTCAACTCTGTTAGCAAATTAATTGCTCAAAGCTATTGATAGAAATATTTTTCTGGTCTCATTCTATAGACCCTAAGGAAATTTGAGTGACTTGCCTAAAATCATATTTTATGAAGTGGGCAATTGAGCCTTGATTAAATCCTAATCTAGTGATGATAAACTGATTTCTCCTTATATTCTGTAAGTCATATATTATACATGTTGACTGCAGCTCCTTAAATAAAGATAAGCAATACAGCAACACTAGAATATAAATATTAATAATTTGAGTTGCAATGGTAGAACTGCCATCAAAATCTAGAATAAAGTGAGTAAATTTACTTTATGGACAAGGCACAGTGAACAGAATGGATTTCTCCTTAATGATATCAAGTTTCCCATTATAGTATACCTTGAGAAAACCTAACCACATCCTGATTTACTAAGGTCTACTTAGAAATATCACTTTTTTTACAAAAGCACAGGAAAAGTTAAAAAAGATATAAACTGGACATTGTCAACATTCAGATAATTTTTGCAATTCCAAGATTATAACCAAGAAAGTAAAAATAGATCTATTGTATTTTAAACAAAAGAAAAAAGGAAGCAAAAAAAAACTCATATAGGACAAAATATTTGGAAAACATGTATCTAAATGAAAAGTATATTTAGAATATATAAAAAAGACTCAGAAAACTCAGTAAGATTAAGATATCTCCATTTTTAATTATAGGCAATAGTTCTATTACAGACAGTTCTCCAAAAGGATACACAAATGGGAAAAAAGCAAATGAAAAGGTGTTTAGCATGATTCACCATGAATGAAAAGCAGTGAAACATCACTTTCTATATACTTGTAATAGGAAAGATGTAGAATAACAAATGTTGGAAAGAGTGTGAAAAAATCCCCCCACACATACATATAGTATTGGTTAGGTCATAACATGTGCAGGGAGTATCTTCTACAGGTCACAGTCTAGCAGTTCCTCAAAAAGCAAACATGGAATTACCACAATACTACTTCTTGATATACACCCAAAGTAATAAAAATGTGTTTATACAAAAATTTGTTCATAAAGAGAAACAGTAACATTATTCACGGTAGCCATAAGGTGGAAACAACTTAAATGCTCATCAGCTGATTAATGATCCATAGTACAATATGCACAAACCTTGAAAACACTGTGAAGAGAGCTGGACACACACAAATCAAGTGCTGTATGATGCTTTTTGAATGAAATATCCAGAATAAGCATCTGCAGAGACAGGAAGTAGGTTAGTGAAGGCCTAATCAATAGGGACTGGCGGCTCAGGGATGGGCCTTTTGGGTACAAGGTTTTTGTTTTTTGGTTTTTGTTTTGAGGTGATGAACGTGGCTATGGTGTCAATTCCACAACTGCTTCTAACTAGAAATCAATGTTTTGGATTTTTACATGGGTGAATAATACGATGTACGAATTATATAAATAAACTGTTATAATAAAAATAACACTGAGATGAGATTATTGATATTAGCTGGCGGTGGTGGCGCATAGCTTTAATCCCAGCCTAGGACAGGAGGCTGAGACTGGGAATCCCTTAAATTCCCATTGGTGAAGACCTGCTCGGGCAACAAAGTAAGATCTAGTCTCAAAAATGAGCTGGGCATAGTGGTGTGTATCTGCAATCCTCCCTAACCCCGGAGACTGAGCCTGGGGATCGCTTGAGTCCAGGGTCCTGGGCAACGAGTCTGCGGTTCCCCGGGCAACAAAGCAAGACCTAGCCTCAAAAACAAATGAACAAACAAACAGAACCCCTAGGATTATTTATTGATATTGAACATAGAGACAGAGGGTCAGAGAACAGGGAAGTAAGAACATTTCGAAGTAAGTAATTCAGAATAAAGGAGAATGACAATTTTTCAAAGCCTCCTTTGTAAGCAAAAGAGGGCGATGTTAATAGAGGGAGAAAGAGTAGTATAGAGTAAAGTCTGAAGGTCCTGAGATTGATAGTCATATTCCCAACTGTGTAAAAAAATATACTATGAAAGGTCAGGCTCATAGTGTATAACAATCATGTTTTATCCTTAAAATACTGTTTCATCTGATGGCACAATGCTAGAATGTAGGTAACCATAACAAATTGCTTTTTTAGTCTGAGTTTTATCAGAATTTAAGCAGAACAAGCTTAAGCTTTTCAATCATTTTGCTTCATGCTCATCTTTTGTGAGTTGAACAGCATGAAAAGCAACTTAACAAAATATTTAGAGAAATAATTTGAGCTATAAGAGGGAAAAGCAGTTTTTCTACAGGTCTCATGCCTCAAGAAAGCAGAAGATTATTTCTAGGAAAACAATTTATCCTCCTATCCATTCAATGGAGCCAATACCCAGGCCCTGGAGAATGAACACTGTCTACCTAATACATGTAACAGGAATCAACTTCTTTTCACGTTGCTTATAGGATGTGTAAAGCAAAGGATAACAATGTGCAAACCCAATAAAATGAACTGTCAATTTCACTCAGGGAAGCACTTAAAACTAGTTATATATGTAAGCTGCAGCGGCTCACTTAATCATAAACTCACTAAGACTGTCACATGTGTGACAAGGAAACTATCCTCACCGCAGAACAACAAATCTGAGCTTTCAGAACGAGATAGAAGTTGCATCCTTTGTTATACAATGGTCAAGATCAAACTGGCTCTTTTTTTTTTCCAGGTGAGAAACTTAAGCTTTGCTAATGCTTACTCTGATCATGATCAATGACGTTTTCTTCCTTTCATAAGACATCACATTCTCTTAAGTCGTGCCTCCTTGACTAAAATATGTTGTGACCTGCAAAACAAAGTGATAAATCACAAAAACTAGAATTTCCTGCTGCATTTGCGGGAACCTGTTTCCACAAAATGAATTTAATATTGTCAAACTGTTTGTCCTGAAACTTCTGAGAGTGCACTTTTAACTTCTTGACTTACAAGTGATGTCAAGTGACACCCTTTAATTTGAAGCATCTAAACTATCCTGTACTCAAAAATGTCATTTGATCTTTTGACAACATTTGACACTTGGAGAGAAATGACTTCTGTATTTGCATAGTAAAATTTGTCTAATTCATCAGCATGATGTTCCATTTATGAAATGTTTACACTCACAATTCAGAGATGGCAATGTGTTATATCCCTTCTTCATTGTCCCCATCTTCCATTCTTCTCTCTTGGGGTAAACGGAACATGCCTTCCTTCATGGTACATACTCCTGATGAAGTATCCTCAAGTCATTCTGTGTGAATAAGGAGGAAGAATCAAACTCAAACCCTGTTTGATCTGCTACAAAAGCTCAAAGGTTCTCATTATTCTCCTAGCTAGTCCTCTATCCACCAGTTCTTTTCATGCACACAAGATCTGTCTCCAGTTTCTTCTTTGTCCTCAAAGTTGTAACCATTATGGACATAATTTCTCCCATCAGGTCAAAGGTATAGAGGTCAAATTTCTATTGGTTAAAATATGTTCACTTTTTCTGGAGAGATACTCCAGAAGAACATGTTACAAATCAAAGCACTTGTTTTCTTGTTTTTCTCTCCTGAAAATTCATCATCCAGCACAGGATTATTCTTGAGTCATTCATCACAATATAAGGCAAAATACACTTAATATCCAGCCTCCATGTAGGTTGTAGTATTTCAACTATTTTTCCAGGGAAAAATCTCCTTGTTATATTTTCCTGGAAATTTTCCTCTTACAGATTGATGTTACTTTTCATTTCCTTATTACTAAAGAATAGAGTGAAACCAGTTTAGTAAAAAATCATAATATTGGGGTATGGACATGATGTTTTTGATGGTTTCCTCAACCATCTCTTCATCTGTATACTTACATTTACCTTCCAATATAGTGGATTCCTTAATGATATTTTTGCCATTGTCCATAAACTGGATTAAAAATATAAGTCTTGATCCTCCTGAGCTGACTTATTTACCATCTACAGTGGGGTGAGAACATAGTCTATCCGCCCCACCTCCTTCAGTGGCTGGTTCCCACAGTTTTTTATCAGGTAGGAGGGAACAGAAGACAAAGCCAAGAAGAAAAAACTTTTATGCATTATGGTTTGGGTTCTGCTGACACTCAGGTGGTCATTCTATTTTAACTGTCACCTTCACCCAAGTATTATGTCACAGAATAGCTCACCCTCCTCTGGTTCAAGAAGTCTTTCCTTCTGTTAGGGACCCACACTGCTCATATTTTGACATTCTAGAAGTTTCACAGTTCCAGTCCACTCACTAATCCAATATTCCTTCACACGTTGTGTGACGAACTATAATACCATGTAAGGATGATTTTGCTTGCTTTTTTCCAGGACTGTGGAGAAATAGGACATGGACTGTGGTTGTTCTATCTTCTTCCCAAATCTTGCCCCAATAGTTTCAAACCCTGTTTCCACAAATCACTCTAAGAGTGCCTGCCTTCAGAAATTTCTAGAACTGAAGAGAGATTTGGTCTCCATTCGAAAGATCTCTCTAAGTTTTAGGGGTATTTGTAAAGTATCTTCCTGTTTTGATGGCAGACAGGGTTTAAATGAGGACAACATACTTTAGACAGAAATATCTAGAATTTTCTTCCAAGAATTTTGTATTAAGTCAAACCTATGGCTTCAGTGGTTTAGTAGCCTTCCAGCCAAGCCAAGGGATACAATTCCTGTGGTGACCCACATTTCCCTAAGCTCATGAATTATCATTTCCATGAACATGCATATCTTGGCATCTTAAAAGGGGAAGCATATGATTCCTCCATTCTCTATCTCACAGAGCCCCTGTAATCTCTACATTTATCTCTCTACTGCTCCCCTGTCTTTTACTTGCATTAGATGGAAGGTCTATATAGAAGGTTGGTTCTTACCAATCTACTTGGAGTGAACTTTGATAAAAGGTGATGGTCCAGCTGTGATGACTCCAATTTCAAAGAACATTGTTATTTTTGACAATATCAAATCCCCAGTGTTTATTATAGGAGCCATTATTAAAAAAAAATTCCATACAACAGTTACATTAATTATCCTGTTAACATAGAATCATAACATCAAGGAAAATAAAATATTTTAAGAATTCATTGAGGTTTAAGTTCTTGCATATGACATGTACAATACATGAGGCAGAACCAGTGATGCTGCTTTGCTAATAACATACTTGAAATAGAGTTTCTATTCTTAAAATTAATCAAATGTCTTGCATTCCCATCAAATCACACTCTTTCTCATTATACTATTAATAGAAAAATGGGAATAATAACCATCCTACAGCTGTATGGCTTGTTAATTTGTTAATTTTGTGAAGCAATTGGGAGAACAAAAACATGAACTGTTATTGTTTGGAGAATGAAGGCTTCTCTGGCCATGCATTGCAAAGGAACTGCAGAGTTACAGTAAATTCAACCTGATGTCCCTGTTAGTTTAAATGCCATAGCTAAATGGTACCAACTGAGATCATTAACTTCGCTTTCATAGCAATTCTCTTAATGTCACTTAGCAACGTCACTTGGAAAATACCCATTTCACAACCCTGTAGCCTAAGGAGCATCATTAGTAGTAAAATTACATGTTTATTTGCATAGCCAGAGAAAGTTAATGTTCTGTCCTGATAATCTATCACCAGCAGCACGAGACTGCTCAAGTAGCTTGCATTTACTGCACATGCTACAACAGAGTCATATGGAAAGGATAAAAATGCATTCACCCTAAATGCAGCACATTAATGGGGTCATTTTCACATGTTGTGTGCTGCAAAGTATGAAATTAATATCTCTACACTATAAGCTGAATGCCCTTTCCCCATAAAAAAAAATGTGTATCCCCAAAATATCTGACAAAGAAACTGACCATGCCTTTAATGAATGAAAATATCCCTGGTCATGTAAAAATTCCTCAAAAGTAATGAATTCTTCAGAAATCAGTGACATCACATTAGAAAAAGGTAAACATGATCAAACCTGTATAGTCAAACCAATTATTCTTTCTTCTAAATTTCTGTATTTTTCATTGTTTATAATATAATTAGCTTGAATATTGTTTTATAATTATTACATTTGAGCAAAGATATTTTATCAAATTTAATATTTGTGATGTAACTACATGAAAATAATTGCTATATGGCAGGAAACATTTATTTTTTTTAGTTACTAAAAATTGGTTCTGAGTATCCTCATCTTCTAAAAAAAAATAGGCTATTTTTGGGTGTGCATTCATTTTCACCTCATTGCTTTCTTACTCAAGATGGTATCACTCATTTCTCCTAAGGAGAAATAAAAAAAAAAGTACCTAAATATTATTAATAAGTTAAAAATTCTGTGGCTTCATGTCATGATCTTTGGTTTTCTTTCTAAACGACTTGTGTCTTCTTCACTACCCTTTAGTAAATCTAAAGCAGTATCCATATTTAGAAGAAAGGGAGGAAAATCTCCACTACTTCGAGATTTTACTCCCTTCTACATATGGATACTGCTTTAGATTTACTTTTGTGGAAAGCCTGTCATATTGGTATAGTTGACACTTGCATCAATATTCCAACCCTCTATACGCCCATCCAAACATGCATTAATTCAACATGGGTTCACATTGAAAAAAGTAGTGAACATTGAAAGACAAATAAGACAGGGTTCTTGCTTCACTGGCAAAGAATTGTTGGCTATTTCTATCTGAATAGGTTGAATATCCCTTAAGCTCAACACACCTAAAATTAAGTATTTTATTATTCTAAGCTGTATCTCCTGCCACCATTTTCTACTTTTGCTCATTGGCATTTCATGTTTCCAGTCTCTTAACTATACTGCCTGTATCCCCCCCCACCCCATGCTTCCCTCCAATCAATATCCACTGCTGCCTTGTTATTCTATTCTGTTACTTTATATCAGGAACACTTGGTTTGCAAAATGTTCTTATTAGAAAAGATTCTAAAAATTTATCCTAGGAAAGTGTAATAGAAAAACAAATATCACAGCATCTAAGGAGAGTAAAAATTTACCATCAACAACCTTTACTCATACATATACACATATCTCAGAAATAATATTAGCTAACACTTCTAAACTTAATTGACTGATTTTGACATGCCAGGTACTGGGTTAAGGACTTTTCATTGTTCATAACAAAAAAATAGTATGACAGTCCTAGGCAGTCTATTTTTTATTATTCCTTTAGCAATTTTCGAAAGTGATTTTGGAGGTAAGAAATACATGGACTACGAAAGTTTAAACGCTGAAAGTTAGATTCCAGAATCTTTATTCTTAATTCATCTCCTCTAGAGTCTTTTATATGACAATTTACAGGGCTTTTAATGCCTATAATTCTAAACAGCACATATTATGTATTTATTTATTTATTTCAGCTCAACCTTAGACATTGCCTGCTCCCCACTAGGAAAGAAGAGATTTCAGTTTGTTTTCCTGAAACCTACTTTGATTGTATCTCTCTTTAAAATACATATTTAAAGATGTTTGCATTTTATCTTTATACTATCTAAATCAAATAGCATGTTTTAAGCCCTTTAAACCATTTTTTTTGCTAATATAGTGTTTTGTTTGCATATTTATAGTTGTACTCTTATTTTTAACAACTCTGTGTAGAATGTTGTAACACATTTCTTCAGTCTTTTGATAGATATTTAGGTCATTTGTACCTGTCTGCTAAAGTAATATAGATACATATATTCATATCTCTTTATACAAACAGTTATATATATGCATATATACGTGTGTGTGTATGTGTGAAAAATGCTTCTGTGATTGCAGATTTTGGAATGCTTTTGTTTGGCAACTTCAGCTCTCCCAGTACTTGTTCAATTTGTTTATACAAAGTTCTTTGCCCTCTTCTCCTACCTGGAGTAATAAACCAGACTGTCAGGGCTGTGAATGAAGGTGAGAAAACACTGAAAGTTCTCTCCTATACCTACAGCAAATACTAAGACAGTCCTGGTTCATACTCATGCATGCCATATTGCCGCTTCTCAGTTCCTTCTATGCAGGAATTGTGAAAGAGATTGGCTGCCTCTTCTGTTGTGTTTTTGTTTTCTTGAGTTTCAATCTGTTTTCCTATTCAAACATTTTATTTTCTAACAGTAACAACCTCTATCTAATAGTTTCATTTCTCTTACATAAAAGGCTAGATTAAAAAGTGTTTTGTTTTGTTTTGTTTTGTTTTTCAGAATTTTATCTTGGAAAGCTTTGCAAACAAATATTTTACTACAATATTCATTGGGGAGATATGAGAACCTTCACTGTTCAATATTGTTCTGCACTTTTCCTCCAGAATTTGATCACAAGATATATTATGCAATTAAGGAAACTGAATTCAAAATGAATATCAGAAATTCAGGAACTGAAAATACAGACAAGGTGTTAAAGACTCGGAAACTCAAATATGGATATACAGACCTTTGTTTATGTTGTTGACCCACCTGTCTACCTAACTAGGATATATAAAACTATCAGAGAGCTAGGACAATGTGAAAGGAGAGCAGTGCTTAGACCTTACAGGAAACTGAGCCCTCAAATTTTAGTAGACTTATTAAGAGAGATTTTAATCTGTTCCTTGAATACCCTGAGTGCTTAATTCCCTCCTGTCACTTCTATCAGCATATCTGAATGCACGGACTGAATTTGAAGTCTGTATATAAAAATACTATTTCACTATCTGTGGTATGCCAATGTTTTTGGAGAACATACTGGTTGTACTTGACTTTTGAAACATGGTAGGCAAATTTCTAAGGTGGAGGCTAGCTGTATATATCTGAGGGTGAATTTGACTGTTTTGCCTTCTGTACTAACTTAAAAACCTCATTCTTGTACCAGACAGATGGCTGTTGCATAGTCGTTAACTTGGTGAATAACATAGGGCATAACTACCTTCCCAGAACACAGTAGATGATTTTTGTTGTCACAAGACATTTGCACATGTCTGTTGTAGTTACAAGACATGTGCAAAGTCCTAAAGGGGAAAATATTTTTGAAGTTCAGTTCTCATATCAATTTTTGAATGGGAATAGTGAGTGAGAATCTGAAGAAGATGCTTGACAACATTGTATATGAATTCCTGCCAGATATCTGACAGTGATGGGAAAAAATTGAGTTCAAAACAGGGGTACATGTAAGTTTGATGAGGCCTCAGGAGATATTATAGAAATCAGTGCTTTCTGTCACTAAGATCAAGTTTTTAATGGTTCCATTGGGACCAAGGCATGCTGCAAAACTCATCCTTAAGATGATTAATCTAGAAATACAAGTCTAATTCAGTTGCCTTTAAGTGTTTGTGTAAAATAGGGCCAAATGTCTCAACAGTGATCAAAGATCTCCTGTCTCCAACTTCTTAGTTGATAGCAAATACTACCTATGACACATTTAAGTTAAAGTATTTTTTTTAATATACAGAGTATATGAGAAAAAAAAATTAATTGCCAGGATAGAATAATTGACCAGCTTACAAGGGTCTGAATTTTTTTTTGTTTCCCACCTCCATATTTTGTATATATATATTTTGAGACTAGGTCTCGCTATTTTTGCCTGTGGAATCGCAGGCTCTCGTTGCCTGGGGTACCACAGACTCAAGCAATCCCCAGCCTCAGCTTCCCACATGGCTGGGATTACAGGCGCGCGCCACCACGCCCAGCTATTTTTGTGGAACTAGGTCTCGCTACGGGCCCCAGGCAGGACTCAACCATGATCCCTAGCCCCGGTCGCTTCATAGGCTGAAGCTTACAGGCACGAGCCACCGTGCCCGGTTCAAATTTTGTATATTGTTGACAAAATGTTTGATTCAATATTAGTCAACGAAAAAATAAAAAGGGAATTAATCCCTTTACTGCCATTGTCCAAAAGATAAACATCTAAAGTTAATTTCAAGTTTCTTTATCAACTTCTCTCATCCTTGGTATAATTCAATGCTAGTCTTTTGGTCTCTATAAGAATAGATATGGCTGTTACTAGAGTAATGATGAGGTTCTTTTGTCTCACACCATGTCTAAGCCATTTTTAGATATTTCTTGCTTTGCAGAGAAAAATCGTTCGAATTAAATCAGCTTCTCAACTACCATGTGAGCAAGGGAGTTGTGTCATGAGCTTCCCATGAGACTTTAGGGAATATCCACAAATCCTAGTTCTCCCACTAACAGCTTGCCTCTTATCCTTGCCTCTTGTCCTAGAACTATTACAATAGAAGTTAAATCTTTTAATTTTTGCATATATTCACTCAGAGGCATGGATATCTGATTGCTTAAATATATTAAAGAAACTGAGTTTGAATGAAATAGAAATGAATGTTCTAACAATAGTTTGTTAGAATTATGTTTACTTCATATTATGGTTTCTACTGAGTGTACCAAAGGCTTGGCATTTTCTGTAAGGAAATTCATATATAAGACTTGATATCTACTTTATTTAATCTAACACCCAGGGTAGAATTTAAGAATGCTTCTGTACAGTTAGTCATTATTAATCGACCCTAATGATCCATGCTTTTGCAGTGTGAAATCATACCATGAAGCAAATATATATATATATATATATATATATATATATATATACATATATATATCTGTAACTAGAAAATCTGAAAAATCCTGGGATTTGAAAATTCTAAGAGAACAATTTCCCTGCATATTTTAAAATTCACTGTACAGTATGTCTGCAGCAAAGAATAAAATTGAATATCAATAAATGTTTTTAGAACAATTGACTAACTATTGAAGAGGGCAACAAAATACATCTTAACTTTATGCTTTGTACAGTAAATAAATCCTTTTGGAGTTGATGTGCAAAATTGAAAACAAAAGAATCCTTTTTCTCTATAAGGGCAAGCATTCCCTAGCTGTAAAATCAGTGAGACAACATTAAAGTGAAAAGATAGAGTATATTTTATAAATTAATACATTTCATGAAAATCACTCAAAATTTAAAAAAGTGACAAAATGTTTTCATGTTATTCTGATAATCATTACTTCCTTTTTCCATAAATAAAAAATGGGTACACACTGCAAGGAGATGTCTATCAAATCAGAAAAAAAATGCAAAAACTGATATTATGGCTTAAAATTATTAAAATAAATTTAATGTAGCTTTTAAAGAAATAAAAGGTGCATATTCACATATTTAATTAAGTTTTTGTAGAATCTAAATTTTATTCATGATTCTTGAAAATGTGAAAACTCACTTTCTCCAGCAGGAAATACGACCTGCAAGATCATTACCCCTGGGAGTGAGAATTGGCAGCTCTTTATTTTTCCAAACCATTTGCTGTTGTTTCCTGTACATGGCTCTAGAAAGTGAACTTTTAAGAAAATTTATATGAAAATAATCTAGATTTGAGTATTTGTACACAAAAATGCCTATTAAACATTCCAAATATTGAATACAAGGAAAAAATTTGAAATGTCTGGCCCATCTTTGTGATGAATTCTTTTGTATCAAGAATTATTAATGACATAACACTACTAAAAAAAAAACTATTTCTATAACTATGAAAACGTAGTCACTTTCCATGTGCCTCTTGCAGACTCTGGAGAATGTCTGGCATAATATGTGCTTAAAATATGAAAAACACTGCTATTAAAAATGCCTCATAGTCTCAAATTAACAGTGATCGCCTATGGGTTATTAGAGGTAATTGACACCTACATATTAATCAGTACATTTTCAAAATTTTCTAAAATAATATGTATTGTTTATGGTGTTGAGGGAAATGTTAATTTTAAAGATGCTAGCTGCCAACAAATTCTCCTACAGCTCTCCACTGACCAGGGATAACTCTTCAAAGAAAACATGAAAAATTAAAGGCAGCATCACCTACTCACATCATCTGATATGTTAAAGTGTGGATTTAAAAAAAAAAAAAGCATAGATTTTTGAATGAGAGAAAGGACAGAAAGGATCTGTGTTTTCATCACATTTTGTTACCTTTACCTTGACCACCCTGATGGTGCTCATATTAAAGGAAGGAGAGAATAAGTAAATTAAGATACTCAAAATTAAAAAAGAAAAAATTCAAGGAGCAGAAATGATATCTTTTTGAAGGGATTTCTTAAAATCCTAGAAAATTAGTATAACAAACTTTATGCGAGAATTTATAACACAGTCTCTTATATGAGCAAAGGAATTATCAGCAATAGATGGTATTAAATTTATCAAGAAAAATTATCTTAGGTAACTATACAGTCAGAAATTTGTTTATGAAAACCTGTGGAAAGCAATTTTCACAGAAAATGGTAACTTTTTCTCACCTGAGAAGTGAGGCGTCTGATTCTATATATTTCTCCATTAGTCTTTCATGGTGACTAGATCTATAATTAGGTGTTGGTAAATACATACTTCAGATGTTTTTAATTCTCTTTAATACAATTAAACTTAAGTGTTATTCTAAGACTGTACATTTTAGATGATCCTAATATGTCAATCACATACCAGAGGCTATTTTACATGATCACACCCATTTTTCTATGAGAGTATAATATGAGAGTAGAATTGTGGACACTTTGAAGTTCTAATAAGATATAAGACAAAAAAGTGATGAAATTATATATAAAGTGGAAAAGAATAGAAACTGTCTGCCTATGGGTAGCATGCTTAAATATTGTTGAGACATGTTGTCCTTTGTGGGGATGGAAGTTCATGACTGAGGGGTATGGAGAAAATAATCAAAACTGACAGTTTCCAGAATGAGGAAGCCTGGTACTGGTTACTATCTCCACGTGAAGCCATGTTTTCAATAATTAAGGCATAGAGTTGAAAAAAAAAAAAAACAGAAAAGCAGATGCAATTAATAATGAATTCTAAATAATATTATAGATTACATTAAAAAGAGGAAATGTCTGATATCACATTTTCTTAAAGTTGCAGGAATTTGGGGGAAGTTGAGGGGAAAGAAATGATTGGAAGCATCAAAGGATGATACCTACATTTAGATAGTGATGAACAGCGGAGATATGCCTCCAGGAATAAGCTGATGATGGCAAGTTCTCGAGTAAGTCAGATTGAAAAATGAGGTGAAATTACAAATCTATCTATCTATCTATCTATCTATCTATCTATCTATCTATCATCTATCTATCTATCTATCATCTATCTATCTATCTATCTATCATCTCTCTCTATCATCTATCTGGAAAATGGAGAGTAAAAGGGTTGAGTAGTCATTTTGTCTAGGAAGGTTGAGCCAATATGAAAATTGTGATTAAAAATTTTAAATGAGTATTCAGTATTGTAAATTTTTTTCTTAAGGTTCTTCAAGAATTGGGATGTATCTGCTAAATATTTTAAATGTATCTTAAAGATAACTTCAACTGAAAATATCTAAATTTTGACTATATAGAAATTGCTATAGTTGATTAAATATATATTTGGTACTGATAAAACACATACTCACATATGCTTAAATATGATGTAAGTAGGAAGCATACTATACCATATCAAAAAATAGAATACCATATCACTCTGTATTGTCAATAAATACAAGATTATTGTTACTGATACTTTGTCAGATAAATGACATTCCTCAATAAACCTCCAGGAATTTATATAGGCAAACTGAAATATCAGTTAATAACAACAGCAAAATGGATATGGTGTGGAAAGAAGAAAACTGATTGCTTCAATGAATTCTGCTAGCTGCAAAGAGGGAAAAATTAATGAAGTAATGTTGAACTGTAATATTATTGTCATGGCAAAAACAGTTACTCTGTATTAAGTATCAATGAATATATTAATCTTCTGATTTTAGAATGCCACTTAACTTGTTAGTCCTCAATGTTTATATCTGGAAAATTTGGACTTCAACCTCTGCAATGATAGCATTATTGTCATCTTTAAAAATGAAGGAGCACTAGTACCTAATTAAATGTTTAGAATGTAAAAAGTTCTAAATAATTAATAATTGCTGACAGTGCTTTGTTATTTTCTGATATAGGCTGGTTACATAAATAAATACTTTAATGGCAAGGTTAATTTCTATTTTTATCACTAGTGATCAGGCTATTTTGTGTTTCTAAATTAAACTTCAACAGAAAAAAGAAGCATTTATATACTGTTGGTTTGTTTTCACTCTTCAATGCCAAGATATTTGCATGCCATGAACATGTAGAAGATTTCTATCAACGAACCTTGAATTCTCAATTCAAAGGAGAGAGGAGGAATCATGAAATAAAGTGGACAACAGAACAGAAGATTACCATGACCCATACCAGGCATGAAAATGGAATTGGCTTCTTTGTATCAAGTGATGATGTGAGATTTTTCAGATGAGGCAGTTAAGAAAGCACCAGCGGCATGACATAGCGAACAAAACTATGTTTCTTTGAAAATTTCAAGAGGCGATTGGTATTTTAAGTGGTAGGAGAGAGAAGTAAAAAAGGAAAGAATGAAGGTCTCTTTATTGTTTCTTGCTGGTACAGCCTTTGACAGCTAAAGGATTAAGCAAATTAATTCACTGTTACAAATATGATGAGTTCTGAGAAATAATAATATGTATGCAGGGGTGCCTTTCATGAGTATAATTTATCCTTCAGTGACTAGGCAGCAAGGCATCGATCATGTGGAAAACCCAGCAGTATAATTTCAACTTTAACATGAAAAATAAAATGTTCATTTTTAATCCCTAGAGTGGAATGACCGCAAAGCCATATCCCACTTGTTGGTGAAAAGGAGAAAAATATTTGACTAACACAGTGTGCTCTAGTTAGCAATTGCTGAATAATAAAATAGCCCAAATGTGGGGACATAAAACAGTGACCATTCTATTATGCTCCTGATTTCTGTGAGAAATGGGATAGAACGCAGGAGATTGTCATAAAGCATTTCTGCCACCTAGCAAGAAAGGTGGGAGGCTGAAATTGAATTGATGGCTACAGAGGGGGATCACTGGGAAGCAAGATTGACCACGTAGTAATCTGCAGGCCTTGTGTAAAGCTGTGTTACAATGTTGTGAAATTTATATATAAATAAATAAACTTTTTTAAAAAAGCTGTCACCTGAAAGACTCACATAGCCTCTCCACTCAGTTTTTCTGTTTCCTTGCAGCAAAGTGTCTGGCTTCAAAGAGACACATTCCCATCATGCCACATCTGGATCTGTAGTCTCAGGCAAGGCCAAATTCAAGGGGAGGAAACATAGACCCCTTTCCACTGAGTGGGATCATGGTAACCCACCCTAGAAAGGGTGTGTACACCTTCTTTGAAGCTACAGTCTGCTGAGAATAGGACAGATGTTTTTATATAACTTTGAAAAACCTACAGCACTTTGAAACTGATCAATAAAACTATTAAATTAACAAATGCATTGCATATTATAGATCTAACAGTTTTACACAGCCAAATTCCTATTACATGATATAATTTCTTAACTTACAATTATAATGTTTCCCTAAACCAATGGTAGGCCCCTATTGAGTTCTATGATAATTGAAACCAATAACATTTACCTACCCTTTTTGAAAGTCAATTGAATTTTATTGTCATTGCTTAAAATTTAAAGAAATATTTCCAATGATGTCATTGCCGAACTAGTGTATAAGCTAAAGTTTGTATTTAATAATTATTGATATAAAATTTAATGAAGAATGACTGAATATCCTACTTTTAATGCTGAATAACTAGACTAAGTTCATTCAAAATAGGCAGCATGTTTATAATGTACAACCAAAAAGCTAGAAGTGGTAGTCACCAAGGATTTCAATCACTAACCACCTCTAGGCAATTAGTTATCTATTCTGTTTTGTTTTCTTGTTGTATTTTGACTAAGGTAACACTGGTTTATGGAACTGTGTATGAGGTATAGGTTCACATCTCTTCAGATGTATGTCAGTCACCACACCAAACCCACCACCGAAACTGTGTTTATTAGAAAACATTTTTTTTTTGTCAGTTATGATCCTGTATGCTGGAAAAGAAAAACTTTATCAACCTGGGGTAACAAAAATGCATAGTTTTAGAGCCAAGATAGAAAAATATTGGGGAAAAGTCTACATTCAGTATGGCCTTTAGTTTTTTTTCAAAATCCTGTTATTATATGAACACAGAGTAGTTTCTTAAATAATTCCACTATAGCCTTCATTTGCTAGTGTAGAGCTGAAAAACATTCAAAGTAAATACCCTGAAGATAAAATACCATTGTATTTTTATAAAAGTTACAGAGTCATATATAAGGTTACCAAGTCCCTTATTTAGAAATGAATAAACTATGACCCAGAGATAGAAAAAAACCTTCACGTATGATTAATCTAGGTCAGATTTAGAACTGGATCTTCACAGAGAGAGAACCATTACATTATCCTTCAGAGAAAATATTTTAACTATATCAAGAATTGATACAATATGCTTTAGATACTCATATTAGCATTGGAATAAATTTATCCAGTTAAAATGCCAAGCAATGCAAATAATTCCTACTATAACCCATCATTATTTTTATTCTAACTTATGCTTATAGATATAAGTTGTGAATCAAGACAAAAGTGTGTGACATGTTAGAGAAATAACTCTACTTTGACCATCTGGGAGATTGAGGATTAAAAGGATTAACTTCTACGGACAGTTTCTCCAAAGCTGTGAAAAATCTAAAACATGACTGAAACTATTAGAAAGAAACAGAAATTTTTGTCAGAGAAAAAGATGACTCCATTCTGGGCAAAATGCATTTGTTGAGAAATTCGAAAAGGGATTGACATCCTGTCAGATGGATAATGTGCAGACTTCACAAAGTTAGAAGAGCAGAAAGAGAACTGAGTTGGGATCAAACTGTGGGGGAGGATAGATGTAAGGAAAAGAGAAAAGGACATCTCTGGATATGGATTTATGAAAGAATAAAAAAGAACAAACATCATAACGTCCTTTGGGTAACGTTTGTCACATTTTGTGACTAAATGCTTTGGAATTTGTGCTGTGAGCACAAGAGAAACAGAACAGATTTTAATGTATAAATGGTTAAAACAATAAACATTTACATATAAGCTGAACTTGACAAATAATTTAGGGCATTTAATATATTTCGTTTAACAAGAAATAATTAAATTTCACATATGTTCTATTTAAAGGGTGACATTTAATTAGCTAATAGTACATATAGAAACAGTGACACTGAATTCAAGATATCCATTTAATTCAATATTTTAATCTTATAAAAGCAGTAGGATTCAATTGATGAAAATAGTTGTAGTGAGTATTTTGTCAATATTTGATGACAGTGATTATTTCTAGTTATGGGATATAGTTGGTGTAACTGGATTCTTTGAACGTTGATAGGACTGTACCTGGTTTTTAATTTTGTGTGTAACAACTTATTTTAGTTTCTTATGATATTAACCAACTTTTCAAAATAGTTTGTATTGAGTTAGTAGTGGTTTGTATTGTTGTTTCCATCAAAGAAGTGTAGAATCTGACACTCAGGTGTTATTGCCATAGTTCTCTGACCACCAAAGAACCCATAATCCCTTACTATAGGTCCTTTTGCCCTCCTTTATTTCTCTTATCCTCCCCCTCTTCCTCTGTTTACTCAAAGTCTATAGTCAACTTTGAAGGGTTTTTTAGGACTTCTAATATTTTTGGTACCAAATAAAATAAGTATTCCATGTGTGACTAAAATTGCTATTTTACAGTGTGCTTCAAGTTTAATGCAACCCAATATATTGACCTGTGTTTTGTATAAATATATACACCCTAGCAGATACAATAGGATTAGACCGTTCACATTCTGTCACTAGGAAGAAACCCCCACCTTTTGTCTCACTGTATGTGATATAGCAATTTAGAATGTTCTACCAGCGTCCTTGAAACTTGCACACTAACAGTTTGCAGTAGACAGAAATATGACTCATAGTTTTTAAAACAGCTTTCCCAATTTAATCTCCTGGTGCTCCTAAAGTCTGGTGTATTCTAGTCAAATCATTCACCTGCCAGTAATTATGACCCTCTAATGTTTAGCTTATAGAATTATTTTAATGCTGTTTGTATTTGGTACTTTATTTTGTATTAGTCAGTTTTATGTGATCAATATATGACATTCGTTGTAACTAATATATCTTTTTGTTCCCAATTTCCAGTCTTCTACCTGACAGACTACTTTCAATGAAAATCTAAATGAATTGACAATGAACATTTCAAAGTTCGCCTAGGTTTTCTTTTAAAAGATTCTCTGAGCAGCCTTAATTATTTAAGAAGGAGATATAACACAAAATATGGTAGAATCAGTAGCTTGCATTTCTTTTTATAGTACATGTTTTTTCTTAGTTTGAGAGTGAAATGTCAACAATCAAATCATAATCCCAGAATAATAGGTGGTTTGAATTCTTAGCATGAATAAATGTTCAACATTGCTTTGATTTAGGAGAAGGTTCCCTGAAAGATGGTAAGTCAAAACAAAAACGCTAAGAATGTCATCCATTGATGTATATGAGGAGACAAAGACATCAATAGAATCAGCTCTCTTCAAATCCATGGCAAGCATTGATTGCTGGATCTTTCATTGAATCACTAACAATACTGTGGATATTGGAGTCTTTATTTAGCTCTTTAACGGATGCATTATATGCATTATATATTCTATTACAATAGACTTAAATGGAAACATGGAAAAGTTCTTGGTATATACTATAAAATAAGAACTGTGTAAGGAAGCATGGTACAAATGAGCAGGTACATGGAAAAACCATTGAAATCTCATAATGTGACCTAGAAGAATTATTAGGAATTATTCAGTAGATGAGATGATTGAAGTAAATAATCTAATGAGAGATGCTTCAAAAGAAGTTTAACTTAAGTGTAGATGACATGATTTTCTTTTGTTATTTTCTTTTTTTTAATAATAAACAATTTATTTATACATCTTTGTAATCCCTGGGATTTACCCCCCTCCCTCCCTGACCATTCCCCCTCTGTCCGAGTTATGTACTTCAATTTGGTTGTTAGCTTTTTTTGACTTCATAGCTTTTTGTTTATCTTTCCCAAGTCCCATATAATAGTGAAACCATTTGGTGTCTATCTTTATCTTTTTGACTTGTTTCTGCTAATATGGTTTCTTCTAGGTGCGTCCATGTTATCATAAATTCATCTAATTTGTCAGTTTTAATTGATGAGTAATATTATTGTGTATATATGCCACATCTTTTTCATCCATTCATCTGTTTTGGGACATTTGGGTTGTTTCCATGTTCCTTGCAATTATAAATAGTGCTACAATAAACATCCGGACACATGTGTCCCTTTGTACAAGTATTGAGGTCTCCTTTGGGTAGATTCCAGGAAGAGTGATTGCTGGGACAAATGGTAGTTCCAATTTCATTAGTTTGAGGGTCCTTCACACTGCTTTTCATAGTGGCTGGACCAGTTTACATTTCCACCAGCGGTGTAAGAGTATTCCTTTCTCTCCACATCCACACCAGCACTTGTTGTTGCCTGTTTTTTTGATGTGGGCTATTTTCACTGGTGTAAAGTGGTATCTCATTGTGGTTGTGATATGCATTTCCCTGATTACTAGTGATATTGAGCAATTTTTCATGTGCCTGTTGGCCATTTGTATTTCCTCTCTGGAGAAGTGTCTTTTTAGTTCTTCTCCCCCCTTTTTTAATTGAGTTTCTTATTTTTGTTTAGTTGTGTAAATTCCTTGTGGATCTTCATTATTAAACCCTTATCACTCTTATGGAGGGCACAATTTTTTCCCCATTCTGATGGGCTTCTTTTAGTTTTTTCCTGTTGTCTTGTTTGCTGTACAAAAGCTTTTTGATGTAGTCTCATCTGTTTATGTTTTCCTTCATTTTTTGCCATCTGTAGATGTTTCTAGAAAGAGATTTCTGAATTGTAATTCATGGATGGTGAGAATGACTAGAGAGAAAAACAGATAACCTACAAAGGAAAACCCATTAAATTGACCTCAGATGACATGATTTTCAATGTTTGCATAGGAAAGATTGGCCATGAGGTAGCTAGATTTGGAAGACAAGATAGCAAAAAGAAGGAATTGAAGGCTTTTAATTTAGGTTGACACCCTGTCAAGTGTGCATTTGGAAAAAGATCATCCTGGTTGCAGTAACTAACACAATTCTGAGAAGTATATATTTGAGCAAGTGGGGACAATTACAGGGTTATGAGATTTAATTTGAGTGGAGAGTGATGTTTACTGGAACCATGGTAGAGGCATAAATTTATCCCCTTGAATATATATAGTGAGAGAATTGGGAAAGTAGATCCAAGAAGAGTTGGTAGACTAATATATACAGCTATGGGGAGATGAAAATCAGTAATACCCAGGTTTCTGATTAAAGTCTCTGGGAGCCTCCTTCAACAGCAAACTTGGAAGGGAAAACAAACATATGAAAGAGATGAGTAACTAAATCTTTGACTTGACATGCTTGAATTCCTTTTACTGGCACCTAATGTAGATACTTATTATGGAGTTGACTGAATTAGCCTAGATCTCAGGTGAAAGATACAGCCTAGAGATACACAACTGACAAACCTCAATTAATGAGGTTATAGTCAGGAAGCTGTTCCATTGAGAGGTAATATAACATGAGAAGAGGTGAACCTGAGACATAATCCTCGGGTTCACCTACAGTTAAAGGCAATAATGGAGTTAAATATATTTTTATAGTCTTGATATATGTAAAGCATATATCTACTAAAAGATCAAAGATGACCTTCCTTAAAATCCCAGGTCTATAAGATAAATCCATCTTCCCCACTGGGCTCTCTCTTACTACATAGTAGATACAGATAGACCTTGGCTTATAGAATGGCAAGCAAAAGGAATATGGAAATACAATATAGTCACTGAGCAACACACTTTTTTAAAGTTTAGTAATTATTTATACCAAGGAAACCACCAATTTGTTCTCAGAGTCAAAGAGTTATATCTGTTTCATTTTGTTTGTTTTGTTTATTTATATTCACATAAGTGAGAGCATCTGGCATTTTTCTTTGATATTCTGACTTATTTGCTTAGCGTAATTGTCATGTTGTCATGTCACAAAAGACAAGATTCCATTTTATAAAATAAGTGAATAGTGTTCTCTTGAGTGTGTGTGTGTGTGTGTATATATATATGTGTGTGTGTGTGTAGTTGATTGGTGTGTGTACATGTATATGTATAGATATATGATGTGTGTATACATGTACACAGTGTGAATTTATTTTAATGTATTTTATTAATCATTTTGTTGTTTACATATTTATACATATGTGTATATATATTATATGTAATAATATTGCATCACTACATCCTCTGAGGTTCTCCCTCCACATTGTTACCCATGAACCTTTATGTTGATATTCTAGTTCTCCTCCCTTCTCTGATTTCTCCCTCCTCCTAGCTGCTTGCTCCAGTTCTGTTGTTAGTTTGACTTTTTCTTGGCCTTTTGTTTGTCATTACTTTATCCCATCATAGGTGAGACCATATGGTTTCTGACTTTTTTGTTCTGACTTATTTCTGCTAATATCACAAATGTGCCATTTTTTTCAGTTTTGATTGCAGAATAATATTCCATTGTGTAAATAGACCACATATTTTTCAACCATTCATCACTTTGGGGGGATTTGGGTTGTTTCCATACCCTGACTATTGCAAATAGTCCTGTGATAAACATCTGAGTACAGGTGTATTTTTGAATTAGTATTTTGGTGCCCTTTGGGTAGATTCCCAGAAGTAGGATTGCTGGAACAAATGGTAATTCCATTTTTAGTAGTTTAAGGGTTCTCCACACAGCTTTCTATAGTGGCTGGACCAGTTTGCATTCCACACAGTGGGAATTGAGATTGTTCCCATACATTGGTTATTGTGTGGTAGTGAGCCATATATGTATGTCTCTCTGAATTAGTATTTCCGCATTCTTTAGATAGATGCTTAGAAATGAAATTGCTGAATGGTGTTTTTAATTTCTTGAGAAATCCATGGAGGTTGCACCAATTTCTATTGCCACCAATAGTATGTGAAAATTCATTTTATTCACCCCCATCATTCATTGTTCAGTTCTTTTTAATGTTAGTTATGTTATGCACCTTTTAATGTTAGTTAGTTATACATGTATACTAGGCTACATAATGTTCAATATATCATTAGATTTTGAAAGAAAAAACAAATTATGTTTAGGTATCATTATCTTCCATCCCTATATCAAAACCAAATTTGCATAGCAGTAACTGAGCAACAATTCATAGACACAGGAGTCTTCAAAAATTATAAGACTGGTATTCAGCAAAGAAAAGATATTACAACATTTCAGAAATCTTTTATGGAAGAAGGAAAATTTATTTATTGTCCCAGAATTTTGGTGCTTCAATCATTAATTAGAGAATGAATAAGGTCCTGGTAGAAACACAAAGAATGATTAAGTTTTTGGTAGATTGAAGGATGACCATTTATTTATAAACATCTATAAAATTTATAAATATTTTTCACACCAGATGATTGTAACTAGTAGTCAGTGGTATATAAGTCTTGAGATTCATGAATTTAGTTAACTTGAAAGTTAATTTGTAAATAGGAGATGAAATCACCTAGTTCAAATACCAGGAGAGGTTAGATAAGAATGAACATTAGGCAACACCCAGTGTAATATGTGCCAAGTACAAATTGCAGAGTTAGTGAGGGAGGAAGAGATGGAGGATGCTGAGTACAATTAAATCTAGGAGAAAAGAATCAGTAGAAAGTGAGGTAGTAAAGACAAAAGATAAACATGCAAGAGGATTTGATAGTAGTCGGCATTGAGGTATCAATAACAAGCTGACATTCAACAGGCTTTAACCTTGGGGACTGGAGGAAAAGGAGTGTGAGGTAGTTTGCAAGTAGTTTAATTGGTCGATTTAGGTGGAGTTAATGGCTTTCATGCTGATTGATCTCAAATCTCTTAAAGAATTAATAAAAAGAGGGATCCATGAAAGATGTGGTAAGAAGTAGCACAGATCCGAACAAACTCTTAGGAAATGGAAGCCTGACTGGTTGCAAGGAACTATCTATTTATGGATGGCCTGACTGAGAGTGTGCATGGATGGACTATTCCACAGCCAGCTAACCTACTGGGTAAGGCACAGACATGACTTGAAGTCTTCAGGTACAGGTGCCAGGTGCAGTCCATGCACTTTACCCTGTGTTTCAAAGTATAAGGAAGGAAAAGAGGGAGTGGAAAATTGTATGAAACTCCTTATTTTGAGAAAGTTACATAGCTCAAAGCAAACGCGATATTCTTTATTGAGATTATATTATTTTAAAAATAAGAAAATGAGGTCCAGAGATTTGGCAAATTGGGGAAATTAAGGAATACTGAGATTGGAATTTTAAATTTTCATATACATGTACAGTAGATGAGAAATGAGTACATAGTAGATAGGTATTGTCTGGAAGAGGGATATTAGCTATCATGGTGCATAGATTTTTGAGATGACACAGTACTTGTATTCAAAATAACTTGTAAAAATCAATAGATGTTGGAAACAAAAGAAAGTATTTATTCAGTAAAAATTCATTGTACTACACTACCTATAAACTATTATATCAGTGCTGGAGATATTGAAATGAATAAAAATCAATGCATTCTTTCAATTAGATCAGTCTACTGAAATGATTGCTATTTCTAGCTTAAGAAAAATTGTGGGTGAGTTTTAGATATTAACAAAACTATAAAACATTTTGTAATATTTTATTATAATATTTTGATTAATTTTAATGTAATTCATTGTGATATTGTGTCATCAGTTGCAGTAACATTTTCTTAGTTTTAATTATATTATAATTAAAGTCATTTGACATGAATAGCTAGTATAACAACAAGCAGCAGTATAAACCAATAGAGCCAATTAGTTAAATCTTTAATTGTAAAGAGAAGTAAATGTTAAGTTGAAAAAAAAATCCCTTATCAGTCAAGTTATAGAAGAGTTCCCAGAAAGGGCATTAAAGGAAAGAACAGAGGAACAGTTTCCTGAGCTCTAAGTAGATCCAAGATTGAGTGAGGGGTGGTTAGAGGAAGAAAGAAACTGTAGTAAGAGAGTGGAGATGAGATCAGGTGACTGGCTTCTGATGAGATTGAAGAAAAGACTTCCAAAGAAAAATGGTAAATGCAGGCCAGTAAACCAGAGATCCACACATGGAAGAGTATTTCTTGATTGAAATTGGCAAGTGGAAAAGCATCAGTGATCTTAGCAGATGCCGTTTCAGAAGGTTGAATTCTTGTTCATCCCTCATGGAAGGACAACCTGAAGATGTGTGCAATGTATAATCTCTGTGACAGCCAGCTCTCTATCTCATCTTCTCTAAACATTAGAAAAGGACCATCTGATAATTATGAACCTTGAGCTGTACCATTGACCTTTAAGTGAAAATCAAGATGTATTCATTGACAGAGAAGAAATTAGAATGTAATAGAGAGGTTTGGTGTTTATTTTTGGTTTTGTTTTTGGTAGGGGTATATGACTGAAAAAAAAAATCATGGTTTCATCATAACATAATAATAAAGAGCCCTCAATAGTTAAAGATAAGTCCATTTATTTACAAATATTGGTAATATATTCTACACAGAATGGAATTGTAAGCTTTTGGAGTAATAGAATATACTGATGTGGACAAATTGTTTCACATATTATTGCCTTCAGTTTTTAAAGATGATATTAAATTTAAAGAACTGCTAAGTTTAATAAAAGACCTCTAATTTAAAAAAAAAAAAGACTAACTTCCAAGACTTGGTTAAGTGAACTCGACTACCGTTACATTTTTTAACATAATTAGTCATCTAACTGAGTATCCAAAAGAAGCTAATGGATTTCCATGTACAATTAGCTATGATTTATCTAAGAGCATTGCAGTTTGAATTATTTTCTATCAATTTTCTCATAATTACTCTTTTCTATCAATTTACTAATTATTTATGGACAGATTTCATTTTGAGTAAATTAAAATCTATTTCCATGATACAGCATATTAGACAGCAATTAGAAGAGGTGGCTATGGAAAAATGCCACTTGATATTTTTCCAAAAGGAAATATTTAAGAAGTTTTACAAATAATTACAGAACTACTTTAAAAGATTGATAATGAATATGCCTTTCATAAATATTTTAAGATTTAATTAGTAGGTCTTATATTTTTCTGTAACAGCTTCAATTTTTATTGATTATGGTGTGATTTAGTTATTTGAAACAAAACTATTATATACACACTTATATGTTTTTGATTTTTGCTTGAAAGATGTGTGAGACTGATAGTATGTATGCCTCACATTAGGGTTATTCTCCAAATACAGTTTGCTTATAAGTTTACAGAAATAAAATCTGACTTTAATAACTAGCTTGCTATGTGTGATTTTAAAACTATTTATATATTAGATAATAAAAAACTAGAAAATATATTTAAGGTAAGTTATACAATAAAAATGTTTAAATAATTTCAGGCCCTTAAATATTATATATATATATGTATTATATAATACTTATATTTTAAATCTTAGATTTTTTTTCAGAAAAAAGGAAATCCAATGTTAATGCACATAAGTTGTACTCAGCATAATTGCTGAAATGAGCCTAAGGAAAATTACTATTTCTGTTGATTTTATTATTTTATTTCAGTGTGATAACTCATTCAAAAATGCCTTTAGAGATTCTTTTTTAAAATTGATAATTCAGCATAAAGAACTAATCCATATTAAAATTCCATTTATCGTGGCTATAGAACTTTGGCAGATTGCTACTTAACAGTATATAAGAGAGAGATTCTTGAGTGATAGTCAATAAAATTATACCCCCAATAAAGCTTATGCTATTGGATAATGCAAACGAGCCTACAGGGAAGGCAGTTAGAATCAAGAGTTGCAGAGTCAGATCATACATTGTGTAGCTTCATCCATATATTTTAGGACAGTTACTCTGTGACTCTCTTTATAACCAATTTTATGGCAGATCAGTTTTTCACTAACAAACCTCCCAAATGAACAAAACTAGCACCAGAGCCTAGCTCCTTCCTCAAACTCTGTGCTTCTCTCCTCTTCATTATCTCAGTGACTTTAAGCTGTCATTACAATACCGACATAATCTCCTCATGACATTACCTCCTTAATTAATGTGAATAAGATTATTGCACATCATTTTCCCCTTATTTTTTAGAGTAGTCTGCAAAGGAAGTAGTACCATTGAGAATATGCAATACCTTGCAAATGCAGTCAAAATACAAAATAAAATAGTTATGATTTTGTAGTTCAAATCACATATTTACATAGTATCCAAAATCTACATTTGGCCAGGCATGGTGGTGCATTCCTGTAGGCAGCAACCTAGGAAACCATGGCCAGGGCCAGGGATCTTGTTTTGAGTTCCGCAGGGGGCATGTAGTGAGACCTAGTCCCCCCCAAAATAGCTGGGCATGGTAGCACATGTCTGTAATCCCAGCTACCAGGGAAGCTGAGGCTGGGGATTACTTGAGTTCATAGTACCCTGGGCAATGTGAGCCTGTAGTTCCATGGGCAAAAATAACGAGACCTAGTCTCAAAAAAAAACAAACAAAACAAACAAACAAAAACCACAAAAACTGTATTTAAGAACAATATAATGGTGGTTGCCTAAATAATGTGACTTCTAGTAGAAAGTGACCCATGCATTTTGTTTTCTACTACCATCACCTTTATTTATTTTAATCCCAGTCAGTCTGTGGGGGAATTTCTAGGTTGTGATGTGAGCATCAAAATTAAAGAAAAAAGTTTGAACAGGAAGCAAACAGTAGAAGAGTGAATTTGATCAAACTGCACTGATACACAGAATGGCATGAGCCCCATACTGTCTAGGAGATGAGCAAAATAAATTGCAGAGAGAAAAAGTGAAATCATGCAAACTGTGTTTAAGTTTCCATAATTTCTTATGAAAGCAGAAGTTCCAGACAAAAAGCAATGAAGTGTTTTGAAGTTTGTAAAATATTCTGACAGAAATTGCAAAACTGCAGTGCAAATGAAATCAGACTGTCTCTTCTCCCTAATCTCTCTTTTAAAATAATGCAGGTATATCTTGGAGGGGAATGGAAACATGGCATCATAAAGGATGGCAAGACAGACCTGTAATACTACATTTTTTTTCTGTGTAAGTCCAGGCTGTCATTTTGATATAAATGTTAAAAAATATGACACTATATTTCTTTTCTTTAAAGTTACTTGTTCTTGCTACAGAAAAGGCAGGCCACATCTTTATTTCAGCTCCACAGTCCTTGTTAATGATAGAAATCTCCATTGTCATATAAATAGCTTGCAATCTGTCTAGTTTGAACCATCTGGCCCCACAGTATTCAACAGCATCATTTTCAGGGTCAGAGAGAGAGGGATGCTAACTACATCCCAGGATACCCAACAAAAATCAAGGTGAAACCTACCTCCAATGGTTAAACATGTCTATCTTTAGCCTAAACTACCTCCACCAAGATCAACAGAAAGCAATACAAAACAAGAAAGAGGTGTCTAAAGTATTACCCTCAAGTCTATAACAGTTTATCCTTGAAAATATCATTGCACTTTTTATAAAACTCAAGCATTCTCTTTTAAGTATGACTAAAACGTCACCAACTTGCATTACTAGATGTTGACATATCTGTTGGTGTTTTTGTTTCGTTTGAATCAGAAGCAGTTTGACTGGACTACCTTATTTTTGCCTCTAAGTCGTAGTTTCTAGAAAACATTGAGTTTGAGGAATCCTCACTATGAGATCATGACTGTAATTCCAAATTCCAGCCCTAAATATTACCATTTGCGTTTCCACATAAAAGTACTGTAGCAGGTTTCATAACAAGTACTAGAGTCTGGCATTCATTCTTGTAGTAAATACAAAGCATTTGACATGTGCACTCATGTTGGAGCAAGTAGTCTGGCCATGAGTGGACAAAGCAGACATGATTCCTGCCTTGTAGGAGGTTCTAGTCACTGTGGCCTGTTGCTATACATTGCACATTTGCCCACGCTTGGAGTGTGATGATGGTGTGCACAGATATGCCTATGATGAAGACTCAGAGATCTGGAAAAAATGAAAAAATGGTGCTTATCATTTTTCTCCTCACGTTTGTCAGTGATTTTTTTAGCCTGTGTGTATCTGTGCATATGTATGGATAGCAGAAGAAAATATTCCTTTCTACTTAAGAAGGCATTATGAGAAATAGCTGGACCAACGAGCTTAATTTAGTAATAAAGTAGTCTCTTGTAATAATAGCTTTACTAAATACTAATATCCTTGGGGAAAGAAGCTTGATCTTTTTTCTTGTCGGTATTACTCACTTAATTTGCAGATATTTAATACATGCAGATTTAATACAAGTTGAGAAAGAAGTATGAACTCTGAATAAAGAATGGAGACAGTTATCTTACCCATACTGGAAACTGGCTACAATGTGATTATCATGTCATATTCAGAGAGAGACTGTTCCCTATTTAATAGTAGATTCTGAAGGAGCTTGGTCATTAGCTTAACTGAGGTTGATCATTATGACTACTAGCATAAGCTATAGCTATTCATAAATGCTGTTGTAATATGTCAGTGAGCACTCTGTTCTAAGAGAAGAAAGTATAAAAATAAAGTCAAAAAATATTTCTACCAAAATAAATGCTGTATTCATTTTTCAAATGTAGTCTCTGAAATAATTCAAGTTTATTTGGAAACATACAATTAATACCAGCAAAATAGATAAGCTTTAAATATTATCAGCCTTTAATGTGTCTATAAATGTTTCACAAAATATAACCTTTCATTTTGTATCTCATGGCAATAACCTTGGGATACAAAAAGTTACTGATTTTATAATACATATTAAGTACTGCAAATGGATTCTAATGGAGCAAGACATGGGAAAAACAGCACATGACTGATCAGAAGTATGAAAAAAATAAAGTAAGGCAATTATTACTGGCTAAATTCTGAGTTCTAAAAAGTATTTTAATTTTAGTGTATTTTTACTTCTAAATTTTATGTTTTAGTTAAAAATTTTTGTAGCATCCATTTCAGGGCCAGAAACTATGATCATTAAGTTATAAATATGAGCATCTTTATTTACAGTGTCTCAAGGCGCATCAACAACAACAAAAAAAATGAAGCATAGCAGTCATTATTTCAGCTAAAAGCTTATTATGTATATTGTATTACCAAAATTGTGTTTCTCCTTGGAAGAGTAAATTTATTTTGTGTCCTTTTCTTGAAACTTAGACTTCATTAAGTGCTTAAAATATTTGCTTTCAATAAACCTTTTCTCAAATAGGAATAGCAAAGACAATGAAATATCCTCACTCTATCTTAATCTCTTTAAATAGGATGATATAAGTATTGTTCATCCCTCTATAGGGTGGCAGTCAAGGGCTTGATGTTTTCTCCCCAAACATTAGCTCCCATGTCACTGTGTTTGTTCCTCTCTGCTCGAGACACTTAACAAACTGCAGAAAGTTGCCTCAAGATGCCCCTGCTCTTGAAATTCTCTTTACCCTCCGGATGCTGCCAGCTAAATAATTTTCATTTGATGGTTATCCATTATGGCTATAAATCAGTACCTATCACACTAGGCTTGTTGTCTTTTCCCCACATTCTGAATGTCTTGTTTCACCCCACTAGTATCAGTACTAACCAGACACTTGCCATGAATGAAGTTCCCTCCCTTATTCTTTAGCACCTTACCCCACATTAATTAATCCTTTAAAAAAAACTATAAACTCCTAGACCTATTTCATGATTTGAGGAATCTAATGCAAAATGAAAATGTGGAAGGTCAAGTTCAGAGATACTAAAAATTTCTTCATGTTGATAGAAACATAAAGCCAAATGCAGACCCTAGTAAACACAGGGCCCTGGGAATGACACACAGCACCACCTTACCTCAGATAAAATTCTCAGGTACTACCGGACAATTGTCCTGCACACCTGTAATGTCTCTCTGATTCCTGTTGTGACTCCCAACTCCACCCTCAAACTCTGTCTTCTACATCAGGGTTTTCATCCTCAGCAGTACTGACATATTAGAGGATGCCCTTTGTTAGGGGTTGTATTATTCATACTTTATGAGTAGCAACTTCCCTAGTTTCTGTCCATATGATAAAAGCTAAACCCTCCAAGTTGTGAGGATCAGAAATTTCTCTGTGTCTTATGAAGGGCAGAGTTATCACCCGTTGAAAACCACTGGCCCACATCATCAGAGTTCTTTACAGTGTAGAGATATTGATGCTAATCCCCTATTCAAAATCTTCACACAACTCCTACAAGACTATAGGATAAGTCCAATATTTTATCATGATAGTCCAAGATTTTCCTAATCTAGCCTTGAATATCACTCTAACTCAAAGTCAACCCATTTATCTCTCTTGAGTGCTATACTCTCCTTTGTTTAAATGGTTTAGAATTTTATTCACATGCAATTTACTCTTTGTAACTTAGCTTCCTCTAATCTTTCTAGTTTTATGTTCATGCACTGGCCCCTTCTCTCCCAAATGCCCTTTTTATTGCCTTTTAAAGTTGAGGTAAACTATAATCACATTTGCATGAAAGCTCGCCTATTCTTACATTGACCCTCACAAAAATTTGTTTCCTCACTGCCCTGCACTGTGTCTGTATTTCTGAATTCTTAAGAAGTTAATATTTCAGCCTCTTAAGGTTAAAATTTTAACTTCTTCAAAGTATTTCCTCAGATTAAGGAATCCATCTTCAGGAATTTTATTGAGTTAGTACTGTTTTCTTTGGATCATCTGCTCATATGTGAAAAGCTCCTAAAGAGAAAAGTTTCTATTATTCCTGGATACCTCTTGTAAGTGATTACACTTGATTTTCTATGTGCCCAACTTTGTAAGCTTGAAGGCTAGGGAAAATTCCTTGTACATACCCATAACTCTGACATATTACATGTTACTTAATGTAAACGAGGCATTTATTCTTTGTTAAAAGAAAAAGAGAAATGAGGGCTATAAGGAAGAATTGGGAGAAAAAGAAAAGGTTTTTTGACTGTGAGCTCTGAGTCTTTTGAAATAGGAGATGCATATCATTAAGGATGCTGCCACTGAGCATCATTATATCCAGATCCTTCAACATCATCAGTGTCCTCATCATCAGATTTATGAACACACAGTACAAATGTTCATGGATGGTTTCTAAGTCCATTATATATATTCTCTTTGAACAACTCAGGTACTTGGGTACCTGCTCTACCAGGTTTGAACGATGCTGTTGTTACTAATCCATCCATACTACTATCATTTTGAGACCCATAGTTTACATATGAGTTTACGTAAATGTTCACATAGATGCATATTTACTAACACATATTATGAATTCCATCCCCCAAAAAGATACTGTTTTTTTTAAATGCAATAGCTTTGCTTTTCAGAATTTCCTATTGAAAGCACAATTTCTCATTTAATTAGCAAAGAGAATACAAAATAAGTGATACACCTGTTTGACATCCCACATGGTTTCATAATGTGTAGGTTCACTTCACTTGGCAGTGGACAAGCTCTAGGTTAGGGAGCAAGACAGGATTCAGTGACTGTATTCGAGATATGTCCTTCACTGGGGGTTGACAGGAGATTCCAAATCATGGTTCCTCATGATTACACTTTGATTATGAATTTAAATCACTTGAAGCCCATCTGTTCATCAAAGAGTAATTCACTGTCAAATCCAATAAGTGACAGGATATTCCTTTCCTTTACTTCTGACATTGTTCTTGGCACAGAGGAAGTTGGTTCAAATATGACAAATTTTCCCCTGACAGCTGGACGATTGTTTATGGAGGCCAAATGAGAAATCTGTTGCAGGGAATAGACAGGCTGGATGCACCAAATATTTTACCATTCTGATGTGTTCTTTTGAATGCATATATTACTTTACAAATTTCCCTTTGCTTTATTGAATAATTTTCTACCTTTATGCTCTGATAGTCCTATGAAATGCATATATCTTGTCTGACTGTTTTTAATATAAAAATGTACCTCAAACTTGTTTATTGTTTTTTATAAATTCATAATTTTGCAAATTATATACATTTAAAAATGCCAACCTTTATTTATCTCACTGGTTTAAAATGTTTATTGATCTAATTTTCACTAAATAAATACAGTGTAGATTTAAAAAAAAAGATTTGTGGTTACCTTAAATTTGAGAACCATGTTTCAGATTTAACTTTATATTTCTACCAAAGAGAACAACTGTTTAAAATTACTAGAAGTACTCTTTTAAGAAAAGTGGTCTACAGAAAATACAAAAGCACTAATTAGAAAAGAAACCTTTACTTGGATGTTTATTGCACCACAATTTACAATACCTAGGATATGGGAAACAGCCCAAATGTCCCAGAGCAGACTAATAGGTCAGAAAGCTGTGGGCTACGTACATAATGGAATATTATTGATTAGTTAAAGAAGACAAGCTTACATCATTTGTAGTGACATGGATGGAGCTAGAAGGAATCATGTTAGCAGAAATAAGCCACACACAAAAAAGAAATACTGGATGGTGTCATTAATGTTGAATAAAACAGTTAAGTATGAATAATCTTAATTTGGTTTAACATATAATCTGTATCTGAACCTGCAAGTACTTTTATTTACATCTGTATGATCAAATTTTTTTTTGGTACTTTGGACATTTAAAGTGCATGACATCTATTATATCTTTCTTGCAATCTTCTGTAAAGTTATACATTTGTAATTTTAGGCTACTTTCAGAAATTCAATACTTAAAAAGCAAAGTGTGTAATATACAATGTATATATGCTTTCTTGAGTCAAACAAAATACATAAAATGCTAAATATAAGATCCTAATAACCCCTTCTCATCCTTTGCCCCCTCCTCTCCTTGCCTACTTTTTTACTCTTGAACAGAGATATTAAGTGGCCAAGTTGTACTATCACTTTATTATGTGTCAGATGAATAAAAACAATCACTAGTGTGTAAGCTTATGTGTGGCAGTAAATAGAAAAGTGATTTGAGTTTTTATATCCCATCAGGAGCTTATAAAATGGTTCAGACTAACTGAAGCTCAATTATGTCACTCATCGAGAAATATAGTGAAAGCAGGAGCAGTATTATTTGGCATTGATAGAAATCACCCTAAGGAGAAGATTCATTTGAACTAGTATTTGAGGAAATGGGGAAGGACAAGAAAGTCTGAAAGTCTTCATTGATGTAGAAGGAGAATATTAGGTTTTACATGAGATAAAAAGTGTGTTAGACCTAGGCATATACACAGCAGGGACTCTGGATCTGAAATGAAAGCATCTGATAATGCAAAAGGAAATTGTAGATCTTAGGTTGGTATAGTGACTGCTGTTTTTCAAGTAGAAGTTGTGTAATATATCAGTTAAGGTAATTAGTGAATTAGGAATTAGTAAGAATAACTGGGCATCTATCAAATATGAGCAAAATTTAGAGACATTCTAAAAGAGCATTTGGTCTTAAAAACAAATTAGTAAGGTTTTCTTTTTTTAGGGTACCTATTATTTATTTTATTTTAAACTATACAGTTTATTTCAGGCTTAAAATGTATATATAAAAGAAAATTGGGATACAAAAATTTATTAGTATGCAAATTAGGATACAATATATCAATATGACAAATATTACAAGCTTTAAAACTTTAAGACAACTTGAAATTTGGATACAATAATAGAAGTAATAAATGGGGATGTTCTCCAATATCTTAGTTAGTAGATTTTTTAAAATAATTAAAAAAAAATTTGTGGGAAGGAAACAAGTTACATAGATAGGTATACATATTATAATACCATAATCACGAAATTATAACCATGCAAAATAATATATTATTTACTGATGTGTGATTTCAAAGTTTCAAATACCACTGGAATGGCAAACATCAAATCCAGTGTACTGATTATTATTTCTGGGAATGTAAAATGGGGAATAGGATAGAAGAGATATCCACAGAGAATGTCAACTATCTCTGTGATGGTTGTTCTTTTATTTAATTTTTAAAAATTTGCATATACACGTATTTATATTTATATTACATTGTTGCATTATTGTGTACCCCTGAACTTTCCCACTTCACTAACACCTGTGAAACATCCTGATCTTTTGTGCCCTTCACCTCCCCTGCCTCCTTCCCCCTCTTTCACTTCATTGTTCAGTCCCATTGGTTGTTTTTATTTTTTCTTATTCGTTTGTTTTTCCCTATTCCATCATATAAGTGAGACCATCCTGTATTTCTTTTTCTTTTTGGTTTATTTCTGCTAATATGAGTCTTTCTAGTTCCATCCATGTTGCTGTGAATGACATGTGTTTGTCCTCCTTGACTGATGCGTAGTATTCCATCGTGTAAATATACCACATTTGTTTTTAGCCAATCATCTGTTTGGGGGCATTTGGTTTGTTTCCAAGTCTTGGCAGTTGCAAACAGAGCTGCAATAAACATGCGCGTACAGGTGTCCTTTTGAATTAGTGTTTTCATGTCCTCTGGTAGATTCCCAGTAGTGAGTTTGCTGGGTCAAATGGTTAGTCCACTTTCAATTGTTTGAGGGTCCTCCACACAGTCTTCCATAGTGACTGGACCAGTTTGCACTCCCACCAGCAGTGTAAGAGTGTTCCTTTCTCTCCACAGTCACTCAGTGCTTTTGTTGCCCGTTTTTGTTTTGTTTTGTTTTGTTTTTAATATGGGTCATTCTTACTGGTGTAAGATGGTGTCTCATGGTTTTGCTTTGCATTTCCCTGATGCTTAGTGATGTGGAACATTATTTCATATGCCTATTAGCCATCTGTATCTCCTCTTTGGTGAAGTTTCTTTTTTGTTCTTCCCATTTTTTGACTGGGTGTTTTTGCTTTGTGTTTGTTGAATTGTAGGAGCTCTTTGTGAATCTTTGTTATCAGACCCTTGTCACTTGTCTGGAGGGCAAAAATTTTCTCCCAGTCGGTTGGGTTTCTCTTTGTTTTATTTATTGTCTCTTTTGCTTAACAGAAACTTTTTAGTTTTATATAGTCCCAGCTGTTTATGTTTTTCTTCATTTTTTTGTTGGCCATAGTTGTTTCCCCAAATGGATTTCTGAAGTGAAATTCATGAAGGGTTTTGCCCAGGTTTTCTTCTCTGTATTTTATGGTTGCAGGTCTCACTTCCAGGTCCTTTATCCATTTTGAGTTAATTTTTGTACAGGGTGTGAGGGTGTTGTCCTGGTCCTTTTTTTTTTTTTTACTCGTTTTGATCCAGTTTTCCCAGCACCATTTACTGAAGAGGCTATCCTTGTTCCAGGGTATGTTTTTTGCCCCTTTGTCAAAAATTAGTTAACCATATATGTGTGGTTTTATTTCTGGGTATTCAATTCTAATCCATTGGTCTGTTTGTCTGTTTTGTACCCGTACCATGGTGTTTTAAGTATTATGACTTTGTAGTATAGTTTGAGGTCTGGAATAGTAATACCTCCATTCTCTCTTCTGTTTGTCAAAAGGTTTTGGCTATTTGGGGTCTTTTGTTGTTCCATATGAATTTCAGTAATTTTTGCTCTATCTCTTTAAAATATGTCATTGGATTCTTTATTGGAATAGCATTAAATCTGTATATTGCTTTTGGTAGTATGGCCATTTTGATAATCTCTCGACTTGAGGACCTAGAAAAAGAGCAACAAAACATCCAAAACCCAAAAGAAGGCAAGAAAGAACAAAAATAAAAGCAGAGAGTAATGAAGTAGAAACCAAAAAGACCATCAAAAAGATAAACAAAACCAAAAGCTGGTTCTTTGAAAAAATAAAATTGATAAACCCCTTGCAATGCTTACAAAGAAGAGAGGAAACTCAAATAAACAGGATCATAAACAAAAAAAAGGAGATATTAAAATAAACCAGCAGAAATCCAAAAGATAGACTACTATGAACATCTATCTATACACAAACAAATACAGCAAACTGGAAGAGATGGAAAACTTCCTAGAACAATACTATCATCCACAATTAAACAAAGAAGAAATAGAAAACTCAAACAGGTCGATCACAGGCAGTGAAATTGAGGCAGTCATCAGAAATCTCCCTAAAAACAAGAGCCCAGGTCCAGATGGTTTCACAAATGAATTCTACTAAACTTTCAAAGAGGAACAAACACCAGTACTGTTAAAACTCTTTCAAAAAATTGAGAAAGAAGGAACGCTACCAAATACCTTCTACGAAGCAAACATTACACTAATTCTAAAACCAAATTAAAAGGGTGCAAAGAAAGAGAACGATAGACCAATCTCCCTAATGAACACAGATGCAAAAATTCTAAACAAAATCCTGGCAAACGAATCCAACATTGCATAAAAAGGATCATCCATTATGACCAAGTGGGATTCATCAGGGATGATTCAACATCCAAAAATCAATCCATATAATCCACCACATCAAGAAAGAGAAAAACAAAAACCATATGATCATATCAATAGATGCGGAAAAAGCTTTCGATAAAGTTCAGCATCCTTTCATGATGAAAGCCCTGGAAAAATTGGTATAAAAGGAACATAACTCAACATAATACAAGCTATATATGACAGACCCACAGCAAATATCATCCTCAATGGGGAAAAACTGAAACCATTTCAGTCTGGAACCAGGCAAGGATGCCCACTCTCTCCACTCCCTTTCAAAATAATTTTCGAAGTCCTAACTAGGGCAAGAAGGCAAGAGAAAAACATAAAAGGAATCCAAATAGGGAAAGAATAATAAAGCTATCATTATATGCAGATGTATGATACTCTATGTAGAGAAAAATAGACAGAAAAATTAATTGAAATAATGAACCAATTCAATAAGGTAACTGGATACAAAATCAATACACAAAAATCAACAGCATTCATATATGCAAAGAGTCAATCAGAAGAAGAAGAAATTAAAAAAAAAAACACACCCCATTTACCTTTGCACCAAAGAAAATCAAATACTTGGGAATAAACCTAACAAAAGAAGTAAAAGACCTATACAAAGAAAAATATAAAACATTCTTAAAAGAAATAGAAGACGATGTTAAAAAATGGAAAGACATTCCCTGTTCATGAATCGGAAGAATCAACATTATCAAAATGACCATACTACCAAAGGTAATCTACAGATTTTTTTTTTGGCTTTGTTATGCCTGTGTAAGTTCACATTTTTTTTTCCCCTGGGAGCAATCTTAATATATAGACTTAAGTTATGCATGGAAGATGCTAGACAAAGTTATAGGAAAGACAATTAGAATGTAGTGGATTTATTGAAAGCAGAAAAACGTGCTGGATTCAACAAATTTTCATTGAACTTCTATGGGTCAGAAGTTTTAGGTTTTAGGTAAGGGGAAATAGGAATTAATGAATAGGACTGAAGTTCCTGCCCTCATGGAGCTTAAAGTACGGTTGAACCAGATAATAACAAAGTAAAATATGTATTATGATGACAAGTGATAAGTGCTCTAAAGCAAAAAAGGAATATGAAATAGAAGATAGAGATTGTATGTGAAAGGAAAAGTTTAAAATAGACTGGTCACAGGAGGCACTATGGACTAAATGTGCCTTTCCAAAATTCTTATGTTGAAGCTTTCATCCACACTGTGCAGAAAGTTGGGGGTGGCCCTTTGGGAGGTAATTAGATGATAGTCACAGAGCCCTCATAATGGGGGTCAGTGCCCTTATGAAAAAAAGAAACAAAAACTTGCCCTTCCTTTGTTATCCATCCCATTCAAAGAAACAGCAAAAAGTTGCCACGTACGCATGAAGAAAATGGCCTTCACCAGCCCCAAATCTGCAGAGACCTTGATATTAAACTTCTAGACCCCTGGAACTGTGAAAAATCAATAAAATACATATTATTAGTTTAAGCCACCCAGTCTATGGTATAGCAGCCCAGGCTGACTAAGACAGAAGGTATTTCTGAGAAAGTAATATTGGAACATGCACCTGAGAATGAGAAGCAGAAGTGATAAAAGGAAGCACATGAAAAGACCTGGAGGTAGAGAATGTCCAACAGGGAACCTAGTGTGATATAATCCAAGGAAAGGACCAGGAAACAGTCAGGGAACATTCAGAGAAGTACCAGGATGGATGTTTGAATTCTAATCAGAGTGACATAGGAAACCACTGAGGATCTTTCAGTGAAAAGTGATGTGATTGATGCATCTTTTCACACAATACTCTGGTTTTCTCATCAAGAACAGTCACACCACTCAAGGTGCAGGCAGAACCCTAGTCACAAGACTTTGAAATAGATTCCAAATGTGTTTTGACAGTAAAGCATTGCACATAAATGAGAATTGGGGTACAAGAGGATAGTATAGGGGGGTCCCTGGTTGTCAGCCTGAGTAATTGAAAAGATGGAGTTGAGATCAGCTTATATGGAACAGACTCATGTGCAGTTTTGGGATAGGATGAGTGTCTCCCCAAATCTATGGGTTTTGGAAATACTAAATTTGAGGTGCCTATTGAACATCCATGTAGACATGGATAGTAAGCAATTGAACCAGTGAGTCTTGAGGTGAAAGAATGCTACTTAGACTTGAGAAATAAATATGAAAGTTTTTCCAAAATGGGTGGTATATAAAGCCATAGGACTTAGGGTTAGCCCTGAAATAATATTTTTTGTTGTTGTACTTTTTTGGGGTTTTGATAAATTTCAGAGTGTGTCTCAGAAAGCCTAGCATAGAAGTTGGGTTTATTGTGCAGTCCAATTTGTTTTTCTAATTTGCAGGAAAAAAAAGAGTGTGGAACTCTACCAGGATCACCTATGACTGGTGGGGCTCAGAGAATTAAAAGTAGGGATGAACTTTACTGGAATCTCAGCTGAGTTATATTTGCATGAGGAAAGCATTAATATCCCAATATTGGGATCATCATTTATTAAGGTTCATAGTACAAGCATGATTGTAAACAGAACATCAGCTTTTCAGAAGATGTGGATTTTATTTTATTTTTTTTTTTCTGAGCAATATCCCTTGCAATCTCTGTGGCACTCCAGGTGACAAGCAACTGCCTGGCTCATCTATACAAAAATAAAATGAGATGAACTGTCTCATCATTTAGTGTCCACCTCAATTCTTGGCCATGTCACCTCTTTCATTCTATTTCATAGCTAAAGGAAAACATTGCCACATCTCCCCTTTTTCAGAGTGTTTATTATTCCTACCTTATTATTAGCACCTGCTTTTCAAAAGGTTGAGTATAATGTTATTGCTTTAGGATAAAATATGATCTTTAAACTATATTTACATGTCAAATAATCTTGGCTTAGAGGATTTTTTTATTATTGAAAAGAGTCCTCAATTACAGAAAACTACAGTTTTCCTTTATAAAATAGAACTCAAAATATTTGGAAATTTTTCATTATACATCCCCTAGTATGTTTAAAATCTCCCCAAATAAAGCTTATTAAATAATATTTACTAATTAGAAGGCATCAAATATCCTCATGTTTGAAATGTCACATTTTTATTCCAGTTTCTATGAATGTGTCACTTTGAAATAAAATTTAAATGTATTTCACAAGAAGAGATATCTGCCATTTATCCTCTTGGTTATCATTTTGTTTCTTGTGTGTTATTTTTTTTTATTAAATATCAAATCCAAAGGGAGAGTGTACATAGCTAGTACATTCTGGGTAATGTTAATTACGCAGATGACTCATTCCATTTAGCAGTTGGAATGCACGGGATATTTAGGTGTCAGTATCTGAGTCAAATGAGACTTTAGAAAGTTGAATAGTTCACTTAAAGTTTTATAATTTATCACTCAAATCTGACCTGATATTTTACCACAGCTACCATTACCTTCTTTCAAATCAGGAATTTTACTTACTGTTAAAGATCCACTTCATCCATGTGAACCAATCCTATCAAATGATGCTTACTTAAAATTTTATTGATGAGTCCACCTTTTATGTCTGCCCTAAAAAATTACATTTTTTTACACCGGAGGATTATAGATAGATTTTTTTAGAAACACTTTTGAAGAGTTAGAAATGAATTTATGGATAAATAAATCACAAAGTCTATAAATTTTTAGTAAGAATCTGCCTTCTTTGTTACTATTTTATCAGTTCTAAAGACAGTAAGTCAGACAAATTTTAATGGATGGAAATTGACTGCATTTATTTCCCATCAATTTCAACATGATTAACATAGTTTAGTGACGAATTCAGATTTGAGAACACCTTAATACATTACAACTCATGAAGTTTCTTTTGTGAGTTATGTCTTGAAAGATAATAGAGAGGGTTGACATTTACATGCATTGCTTATGTGGAGACAAACTCAATGGATGCTATTTAGACCATGAAGTGAGCAACTGCTGGATTTATGTAGTATATGAATTACATAACATTATACTATAATTTACATGTTAGAAAATATATTCCATCTAGAACCATGAGAGCATTTGAAATTATGCGCATAATACCTTAAAATGTAATTAATAATTGAAACAGGTCTTTGAGTTTCACATTAAAATATTTACTGGCATAAAATGTGGTAAAATCATACTATATATGCTGTTTCCTTATCTCGTGTATGATATTACTTAAGGATTTTGATTATATGGGTAGTTAAACATTATCTTCACATATAAATGTAATCTACTTAAATATATATGTTAAATATAAATCTCATGGAAGGATATAAACATGCTAATAGTAGTAACAAATACAGTGACTATGACAGATGGCACATACCTTCCTGTAGTTCCCAAAAACCAATGTAAGGAGAAAAACCAGAAATTTACTTTCCCCCCTCAAAAATAGAAAGATTATCATGTTTTTGAAAGACCAAACAAAATTTACTATTCAATTCTCAAATAAAATTTTCATGTATTTATTTGAAATATTAGGGGCCACATTATATAAATACATAAACTGTTGAGTAACTTTGATTGTATAGCAAATCCAAGAACCTCTTATAGTAGTTAGCTATTTTCCCTAACATTCAAGCTGTTGAAATTCAAGCTTTTAACATTCATGCTACTGAAATACAGCTTCTGATGAGATGCTCTTACACATGGGTAGAATCTAGACAATTTGAAAGAGATGAGCTATGTAATCTTTGAGGTAGATTATATGGAATTTATTTGAATGTGAGTTTTTGACTTGGATGTCAGTAGTTTGATAGGATACTTTTCTTTTGACCTACTCTGTTTATAGTCTGTTCTAGGACATAGTTATTTTCTATACTTTACCAATTAGATGAGTCTATGTAGAGTGAGCTTTTGTTTGGAAACCATTCTTTTTGCAGAGGGTTAGTTAGGTTTGGTGGTTTTGATTTTCCTGTTTGGTTGGCAATGTCGTTTCCACATGAATTGAGTAACCAACATTCCTTCTGGCAAAACTATGTTTTATTTTGTTTTTGCTTTAAAAATCATCTTGATTTCATTTCTACATTTGATCAGCTAAATAAAACCCCAACCCCCCACACTTATGTCATAAAAATTTAGTCCTGTACTAATTCTCAAAAAAGTTTTCATGTTCAATAGTAGTGTTTCCCTCTGGGACCACAAGGATGAAGTTATTGGTGAAGTGACATTACATATCTGGGCAAACTGACTTGGAGTGTGCTTTGAAGAAAAATCAGCATTAGGCTGATAACACAACATAAGTTACTTCCAGCTCTCATGGGGATTTTACATATATAATCGCTGAATCAACTAAATCAACTAGTGCTTTTGTCCCTGTTTACTGTCAGAGAAAATTACACATTCAGTTCATCTCAAAATACCCTCAAGTCACTATGTTTAAATTAAAGAATGCAGCATTAAACACTAGTTGATAGCATACTACTTGAGACTTTGATATGACCTTTCATTGTACTGTTCATAGTAAATTTCATTCTTACTATGATAATAAATTCACACTTTATAGAAGCAATATTGACTTTGACTATAGCTGAATTCTCTTCTAATCAAAAGCCAATCATGGAATAATAAAAAATGGTGATGTTTTATGTAGTTCTCAGCCTATTTCTACATGAAAATTTGAAAGGATCAGTAGTAGAACAGGAGTAACTGGAAATTCTGTGGTCTTTAATGAGATATTAAGATATTGGGTTAAAGATGAAAAAGTAAAGCTGGAAAAACACCAGGAATAAAACACCACATTTTCAGTGAATATTATTCCTTCTGATTTTGAGGCAGATTACACTTTGATGTTATTGACAGGGTATCGGAAGGTACTGAATATGAGGTGTTAATTAAAAGGTTGAAATCCACCACATTAAACATGCTTCAAACTATTCTTTTGCTCTTTCTAATAAAAACTTGGAAGAAAGGGACCTGCATTTCCCAGAGGTGGAAGAGTACTTCCAGTCTCCATCTGTTACTATGTTCTGTGATGTATTCTGAGAGCATGCTTTTCTTAAGTGGATTTTGAAAAATCCTTAGAAGTTGTTTGAACATCATAAGACTGCTTGAGAGCTGATAGGGACCTTGAATCTTATCACCTTTGTCTTTATAGCTTTTCAGACAATCTTAGTGTCTGAGGAAAGGAATGAGAACAGAAATACATATGCATCTGAAGAAAAACGTAAACAGAGAGTACCTATCAGTAGCTACTGATAGTCAAATTGGACACCTCAGTATGATATGATGCATTTATACCATATATCAGTTTTGTCTGACTATATTTTTCCCTTTGCATTTGATATGGTTTTTCCTAATAATATGTTGTGGAAAAAGTAGTATCTCAGTTAACAGTTTTAGGCATGCGTTACATATTGGTCACTTTTCTACACATTTCATTCATTCTTTTAATTCTTAGCTAAGAATTCATCATCTAGGTTCTGTTTTGAGTTTTCATTTCATCAGTGAAGAAATTGAACTTTAGACATGTGAAATAACTTGTTTAACATCCAAAACTTGGCAGAAGTAAGTAGAAATAGCCAATCTGTGACTCCATTGTCACGATTTTACTCATTTTTACCTATGAGTAGAACTATTTGAATACACTAGCGGACAATCTCGATTAAATGTATACCTTCTAAAAATGATGCTGCTCTTCAGTGAAGAAAACATATGCAATTTTAATAGCCACATACAGCTCTCAACAGTCTTGATGAACTTTGGTGAGGTGCACCCATTTAGATCCCCAACTGAGATTCCAATAAAATAGAAGTTCCCAAGCGAAGAACTAGGAGTTTCTTCTTTGTCACAAATTTAAATTAGCATTCATAGTTTAACTCTCACTATATATATATATATATATATATATATATATATATATATATATATATATATTCTTTAAAAAAATGGCCTAAGAATTTTCTGAGATAGTATTTCTATTATGAAATCTAACTCCTGGAGGCAAAAAAAAAAAAAATAAAATAAGTGTATCTGGGGAAGGAAGAGCTGATAAATTTGTTTGATTCAGTAGTGAAATCAGGAGCCATTTGTTTTCTTTTGTTTTTGAGACTAGTCTCGCTATTTTTGCCTGTGGAACCGCAGGCTCACATTGCCCGGGCTACCACAGACTCAAGCAATCCCCAGCCTCAGCTTCCCAGATAGCTGGGGTTACAGGCATGTGCCACCATGCCCAGTTATACTTTTTTGGGGACTTGGTCTTGCTACGTGCCCCCCACGGGTCTCGAATTGCGATCCCTGGCCCCGGTCGCGGCTTCCTAGGCTGCCACTTATAGGAATGTGCCACAATGCCCAGCCCAAGAAGTCATTTAAACAAGATTTGAGATGCTGCACATTCAAGAATACAATATCATTGCTTCCTTTTTAAGGAAGCAAGCATATACACAGCAGATTACAACTTACGATGTTTAAATGACTGTGTGTGGAAATTGAAGTGAGAATCAGAAGCCCTCCCTCTTGCTCTAGGAGAGCATTTTCTGTTGTTTGCAGCCTGGTTTAGAAATCCTGTTTGGTCCAGAGAGAAGCAGCCGTTTGCTTTTCAATTCCTGTGTCTCTGTGTTGGGCAAGCAAACATCTGACCTGAAACAAAACAAATAGATGTGAGCTGGGGATTCCCCAGATTTTGAGCAGATCTGGCCTTGACAACAAATTGCCACCTTCAGTATACCCTTATTTGGAAGGTATGTTTATTTATGGCAGCTAAATCTTGTTGTCCTTTTACAAGAATGTTACCCAGCCAAATATCTTCAAGCATGATTTTGCATACAGAGGTTCTGGAAATACACACCTTTTCTGCCTTTTACTGGATGAAAGAACACAGCAGTGTTGGCTTAGCTCCTTCGCTCTTTTGCGCTTTCACAGCCATCTTCCAAACCTTCAGATCTCAAAACCCTGCTTTGCAAGGCAGGGAGGGTCATCTTATTTTTCTACCCTGCCACCTACAAAAGCCAGCGTCTTCTGATTTTGTCTTGCTGTGCCTCCCATGTTGACATCAGACATCTTTCCTGCAGAGAGCCTCCTTCATGCCTTCATGTGTGGCTTAGGAATGTGCTTCTAGTATCCTGTAGCTATGACACCAATGAGGACTCTGTCTTCAATTTGTCTGTGTAGCTATTCCTTGATGTCAGACTCATGTTTGATTGTCCTGGTACCTGACTCAAGGAGAGTGCACAGGGTTTGGCCAAAAAAGACTGTCACCTCAATGAATGAACAGATGTTGCTAACTCTGTTATAGGAATTTTTTTATCATACTTAAACACTCAAATAGGTTATCACAAGGTCTCCTTCATCTCTGAATGTCTGTACTACTTTTAATGCCATCGTTATAGTGTTAACTATATTAAAGTTGGATATTAAAGTTGAAAGGGGGTTGAGAGATTGACTAACTCAAACATTTTCTTCACAGATAAGAAAACAAAGAGCAGAGAAGGTTAAATCATTTACCCAAAGCCCGTCAGATAGTGAGCATGATGACTAGGACAAGAATCTTTATCGCTTAATGTCTTTTATGAGGTTCTTTGTACCTGTTCATGTTTTATAAATTTTGACTCAGAGTGCAGAATTGTAAGTCATTTTGGAGCTTAAGTCATGTCTGTTCAATCATGCCTTTTGTGTAGTGTTATAATAAATGGTGGACACTATGCAAATATTTGCCAAATTAAATTGCTCATAACATCCATGTTTAAGGCCATATTTTCTGCATCTTTGGGAAAATCCTGAATTTATCATCAGTAACCATGTGGAGGTTCATGTAGAGTTGAGGGTACAATAGTAAACATAAAGCCTCCTGAATTCAAGTTTTATCAGTCCTATAATCATTCATGTTCATAGTAACAGAGAGATAAATGTTTTATCTCATTTGCAGCCCACAGTTAATTACTGACATTCTGTTTCTTCTATATCATGGCAAATTGTCTTAAGGTTATCAAAATTGGGCTCTTGGTATTGTTCTCTGGTTGTCTGAAGACTGTCATAGATAAGCGTGATACTGAAAGAAAATGGAGGCTTCTATTTTGAAACTGGCAAAAAAAATTTGATCAGAATAATTTTTTAAACATTTTCTCTGAACATGAACCAAAACATTCAATTTTCACTCAATCATTGGGTATGCTTAACGATCACTTTAAATTATAAGATGTGGATAAATATAATACAAACAAAAGGTATTAAAGTGACATGTTGTAAAATGGAAAATGGTGATATGTATACTACTGTCTTTTTTCTTGGTGTACAAATGTATTTTGTACTTCATAGCAAATTGCATGGAATTTCACCTTGTATAAGAGAGCAGGATACTATATTGATTTTCAACTGCATTCTTTACTTTTTCTCCTCTTACCTAAATATGACTGTAGCTCTAAAACATCTGGGGAAAACCTAGAGAAAACTAAGAAAAAAGAGAGGTGAAGAAAATATGAGAATCTTGATATGTGAGGATTATGTGTTTTACCTCACCATCACCTTTCTATTCAACATCTTCCTTTCCTGATATCTGCTGGACACTAGCTTTCTCCTAGCATTCTTATGCAGCTTTGATTAAAGGAAGATGTATTTATCCTTGTAGGTCTGAAAGCTAATCGATTTATGCACCTCAGCCTTCACAGTAACACGAGGACATCCTATTAACATGTATGTGTGACTAGTAGGGTTCTTACCTATGTAAGTGGTTTAGGGTGACTCATGTTGACTTTTTTGATGTTATGAATTTGACAGGGAGCATGAGGTTGCAATCAACTATAGTGGACATTTGGGCACCTCTTTCCATGAGATGTTAAAAGAAAGGAGACAAGTTGGTGAATAAAACACTTCTTGCCTCAGTTTTCCTTGGAAGAATTAAGGAAAGAAGCCTGTCTGTGACATGAAAGGAAGCACAAGTAACCCCTCTCCCAGCCTCTGGAATGATAGTCTGCTGCCAATGGTGGCTGTTCCCTTCTGGGGTTGATGGGTGATTTCTGCTCTCAACCAGAATGTGTGTGGGTGTAAAGACATCCAGAAATGAGTTTCAGAGAAGGATTGGAAACCTGAACTTTGTAAACCAAACTCACTCATTAGCTTCTCTATCATCTCTATTCTCTTCTACTTTATATATGATTCCCTTTTATTTTATTGGCATTTTTAAACCTGTATCTGATGTATTAGACTCTCTGAACCCCCCTATGGAGAAACACTGAAGATGATTTTAATTCAAGGTGGAGATGAAATTTAAGATGGAGCTTGTACCTCTGAGGAATAGCTGGCTGGTAGAAGTGGCTGTCCTATCTGAGCACCAAGAAAGAGCAGAGTTCCCCAAGGACCTCAAGGAGGTCATGAGTTGACCACCCTTCTTTCCTGGTCCATAGATACACCATCCAGGACTGGAAGCATGGAGACCTTTGGTAACGTCTACGTTAAGGGTCAACTCTTTTCAGTAAGCATAGGCAAGTCTACCTAATTGATTGACAGGAGTTATTTTTAAAATATACTGAATAATTAGGAGAATTTCAAGGAGTTGCAGGTGCTAATGAGTTCCTTTAGAGAGATTTTAAGCCAATTTTGTGTTTGATTATCTAAAAAAAAATAGTGGATTTGTCGGAAAGTCTATGTGTTCAAGCACAGTGAAGAAGCGCAGGTAATTATGTACTTGATCCAACAGGAGACATGAAGGTGGAGCTGGAGGGCATCCCAAGTGCTCACCTGTTCTGTTCTCCCTGCAATAGGTGGTTTTATTGCTATAGAAGAAGAGGATGGCAGACATATTATGACAGCATATTTGTTCAGTCTCTTTTCCTAGTATCTAGGTAACTCAGACCCTTTGAGCAAGTGGTAAACATGAGTGAAGATATAGGCAATGTTTAGAAAATGGAAAGAAAATAATGCATATATTAATGACAGAATATTTTAGTGTAGAAACCATGGATTTTGAATTCTGCCAAATGAGGATATGAATTCCCATTATATTCTTGTTGTGTGATCTTGGGAAAATTCTTCTCTCCTTATTCAGCTTTTCATCTTTGAAATGATTCTTATACTAGTAAGTTCATATTCCTTTTCTTTTCAAGAATATTAAAAGTCTGAGTTCAAGTCACCGAGGTTGTTGTGAGGATTAAGTGAGAGTATATATAATCTCAGTCATTTAAAATTTCTCATTATCAAGAAGCTGCTTACTTATACAAGGCTCTAAGTACCTCTTGCCAGTTACCCACAATATACAACTTTTTCAAGGCAGAATGAAGAGGATAAATACCTTTGGATTTATAAGAGGTTGAAACATATTTATTTTGCTTTAAATTATTTTACCTTGTTACTGTTTTGTAGCATGAAAATAAACTTGACAAAAATCATCGTCGACTGTTTGGGCTACAGTGAGCTAAATCTTGTGTATGGAACCATTTCAGATACTCTTGTCTGTATTAATTGTAATTTAGACAGTATTAAATCTGAAGGTTCTCCAATTTTGTTAACGGCATATTTAATTGACAATATAATCATGACTTGGAAGGGTGTAAAATTAAAATCTTAAGGAGCATATAAAATAATAGTGCGATTCTGAAGTTTTATGTGAATAAAGCAGTGCTGTTGGGAAGCACATTATTTACGATGGTTTTTCATTTCTAGACAATTTCACTTCCTACCTGACTTAGTTCGTCCCAGCTGCTGTAACAATATGCCATAAACTGAGTGCAATATACACAATAGAAATGTATTTCTCGTATTTCTGAAGATTGAAAAGTCCAAGACAAAGGCGCTGGCAGATGTGGTATCTTTTGAGAGCCTGCTAACTACTCAGTCATCTCTGCAAGGTAATTCACGAGAAGGAAGGGGCCAGGGTGTTTTATAAGAATTCCTTTTTAAGAGGACTCAACCCTTAGTGCCTACACATCTTCCATATACTCCCCCAGTTTCCTAAATATCAACCTTTGAACCGGTCTTAGGATTTCAGCATAAGAGTTTGCAGAACGGAGGGGAAAGTGTGGGGGGATGAATGGAAACACTGATCTGAAATATTACTGAATATTTTCCTATTTAAAAAAAAACTTATCAAAAAGAGATACATGTGATGTTTTTTTAAAAACATAGAGTGAGCAGCATTTCATAACTAATGTCTAAGGATTAATGGTATTGCGGGATTTCTTCCATTCTATGCATCTATGTGAAATTCATAACTTTTAAGTCATCTTTGCAAGTTTTTATTTTCCATTATCTGTTGTGCCTCAAAATCTTTCAAATACAGAGAGACCACTACCAACAAATGATCATGGATTTTGAATTCTGTGTTTCAGGAGTGATGGGCTATAAAGTTTTAATCTATGTATTCTTAGGCTGTTCCTCCTCAGCTCCAACTTTGTGACTAATGCCTTATATTAGGTAGAGGACTATGTATGTGTCACTTGGTCCAGAGAACAAACTAGAATCAACCCTATGTCCCTATACTAATAGTCTGGTGCTTTAACTGAATGAACCTTTGAAAACAAATGACCTTCATCAATATTATTACATTTTGCCTGAACTTAGATTAACAGTTTTTCAAATTGGAAATGGCTGATTTACTTTAAATTATGAATAATGTTTGTTACTAGATTTTCAAATTTTAAACACTAGGTGGAAGGAAGTGAATATTTAAATTTTATAGCAGGGGCATAGTTATGTAAAAAATGTGCACAGTGATGAGATAAAAATCTACATGTTGGAATCTTTAATCCTCTTTTTTAACAATATGGTCATCACAGGACTGCTGTATTGCATTAAAAGGGCATACTTACAGCAAAATCATCAGGAAAAATATATTCATTTAGGAAAATGTAAACATGAAATATTTTGCCTTTGTGTGCATATCACTTGAACTTTCATTGAACTCTGTGCACTTCTTGTTATTTATGACAGAGAAAGCCACTGCTCATGAAGTAGTATCAGGCTTGTCTTTGAAGCAATACCAAGAGATCATTGACAAAAAGCAGAGCTGAGCTGAGATGCCTGGGGTTATTGTCTTGCTGTAATCCCAAAGCTATGTGAAATGTCAGCTAATTGAAAATTGTAATTATCCCACATTACAACATAAACTCTTTCAATTCTAGGATATATGTTGCTCTTAAATTAATAGCCATCGATCTCCTGTTTTTTCACAATTCTTCTCTCCCTTTTTGTCAAATGATTTAGGCATCAGTCCTTGGGACAAAACCCATTTCACCATTTTTATTGACCAGGGTTTAATGAGTGACCTGGCCTTCCTGTTTGGACAACTGCAATAGGTCTATCCATCTGAGGGTCTGTCAGCCAGAGCTGTATAATCTTTACTGGATATTTAGTTTCTTAGTGGGAAGATTTTAAAATGAAAACTTCAAATAATTGTGTTACTATGGCTATTTGCACTTATTTCAGATACTGGTTGGGAAGAAAAGTATTAATCATGGTAGTAATATATCTTCAAATTATTATCTACACAGAAAGAGCATTCCTTGGGAGATGAATAATATATGAATAATATATATTCAAAATGGTCAGTTTGATTCTACCAGGCAGTACTTCACACCAAATGGCTTGGAGGGAAATTTGTATGGCATAATTTCTCACATATAGAATTAAAATTCTCAGTTGTCATGAGGAAAAAAGAACTGTCAAGTAGAAATTAGAAATACGTATTATTCCATAACTATAATATGAACTGTAAGTGCACTTTCATCTCATAAAATTGAGTTACTTTAGAAAATGTTCCAGAGTAACCTAATCCTAAGTCATGGTTTTCTATTGTAATGGGTAGACAACCCAAAGAAACTTAGACTTTATCTCAGCAAGGGAAGAAAACATGAAGAATATGGGAAATTATTCAAATATATTCAGGCAACTATCTCTTCAGTTGAGGTTAGTAGTCTGATAACAGTAATGACAGGAAAGTTATATCCTTAGATCAAGACCTGCCACAGAATCATAAACCTAATTTTAGTTTTGAGTATGAAGGAAATCAGTGCAATGTTTATCTAATCATGCTGGGGTAGGAAACTGCTTTTACCAAATTTATTTTTAAGGCATAAATTGTAACTATGTATTATATTCAACAAACTATGATGACTTCAGGGTATCTGAGCAACTTTGGTATTGAAAATAAGCAGTTGAAAGTAAAAGTAACCTGGCACATTGAATCCTGAGTGGGTACCAGAATATGTAGGCATACATACTACACTAATAATTTTAATGTGTTAACAAGCTGTAACTTTGTATTTTAGGAAGAGAATACAAAAAGAATGGATATGAGGTGAGGGCAGCTTTATCACCATGCTTGTTAAGAAAGTCAATTCTTAATAATTTTTTTGTTTTAATAATATTGAATACTTTATAATTTTAATTTGGGTAGTACCAGTTTGAATATGATTTAAAGTTGTAGGGTTACATCTCCTCAGATGTCACCACACTATACCCACCACCAAGGCACTCTCTGACTCTTCTTGACTAAACTGTAGTTGGGCTCTCTCTTCTGTATCCTCTAGTCATAGGTCTTAATCTTTGCATTCATGCTCTCAGTCCTACTAAGAGTCTTAGCCATTTCTGTCAGAATAGTCTGTTCTTATCTGGTCTCCATCTACTGGTTTGTTACTACGTTCTTCACTCCCAACTCCCTGGTGATAGGTGATCACACTGGCCTTCCTTCAGCAATCTTTTCTGTCCAGCCAGAATTCCTCTTTACCAAAGATGCCTCCTTCCAGTAAATGCATTGGCTATAAATCTCCACTTATCCATGCTATACTTAGAGTTGAGTTTTGTCTGTATTTGCATTTCTTTTCTCCTACTGCAAGGGGGTTGTCTAATCAATATTTTTACCTCTTTTACCTCTGGGTTATGTCACCCACCCTTGTTCCATTTCAAGTCACAAGTTTTTAGACTTCATATTCTACCTGCCCTGTCCTAAACTCAAGATCTAAAAATGGTTGAAGATACTTGCCAGAAGAACCCAGGCATATTGGGGTCATAGCAAACTTTCCTCACTTGCTCAGTTTTCTCTCCCCCATTTCTCTGCCATCAGTGGGAAGAGGAAACTGGGGGTGATATTCAGTTTTTTTCCCCTTCCCATTATGAAAGTAATTGCATGAGGTTTAATGGTCATTTTGATCTGAATTTTAATGTATAATGTGAGGGTATTAGGTTTCTTCCCTGAACATCCTACCTTGTACAATAAAAATAATACATTAGTCAAATCTTGTGCATGTGAAAGAATATTTTTAACAACAACAAAAAACAACCCAAAAAGTCATACATCTATTATGATGCCCAGAAATCTGTCCTTTAAATATGCTGACACCTTGTAATAAAGACTCTCTAGAGGTGACAAGAATGGCAGCATGCAGTGATACATACCTGAGTATGGCAATAGGGAAAATAAAACCAATAGCTGTGTACTATACTGCCTAGATTCTTGTAGTTGGTGTTCCCTGGTAAACTATCAGGCAGTAAAATGCTAAGTATTCAAAGTACCTGGCATTTGTGACCATTGTAATTGTAAACTGTTGGCATTTGGTTTATTTTCCCAAGCCAGAACATTTTGTGCTACACTTAAATATTTTGGCTTTAAAATTTTGTTTTTGATACAGATAATGTCTCTTGTTATATTCCTGTTTCCCTTATTGCTGCCTTGAATTTAGCTGCAATTTGCTTTAATTGAGTCATTCCCATGATCATGGTCAATTTGTTTAGCCATTGCAATTTTTAGCTTTAATCTCATTTAAGATTGTTTATCCTGATGATTAACATTATTGCATAAAGACACAGTAGAGGAAAAATTATATAGGAAAGCCATTCTTTTATAGTTAATATAAGCATTGAAATTTTGGGTGTAAAAAAACTTATGCCTGTGAGATCTTGAAAAGACTTGTCACTGAGGATAATTTAGTTGAAGAATGATACTGTTCAATCCAAATATTTTTGGAAATCGACTTAGAGTCTTGAGGATTTAGAAATTTATATAAATGATTGGAAGCTCAGTAATCTCTGAAGGAGCAGCAACTATTTAATGGAGTAATAAAGACAGCCTGCCGTTGATGTAATCTTTTTCTATAAAAGTGACTAATCATCAAGTAGTTACACCTAACTTGGCAATGACAGTATCAGATTGGTAATTTTTAATCAATAAACGAGAATAAAAGCAAGGTGGGAAACATTCAGTTTAGGTTTCACTGAACTAATGCAATCAACAAATAGAGAAAAAATAGGTAAAAATCCGGTTGATTTTTTTTTTTTTTTTTGAAAACTTAAAAGTAGATTTGCTTCTGTGATGCACTCAGACTTCTTGGTTTGGTTCTGACTGGTCAAAAACTTTAATGCACAAATGTTAAAAGAACTGCAGTTTTTAGAAGATGAAATAAGCCTAGAAAGTAGAAAGAGTAGTTTAAACTATGTGAATGATGGAGAGAATATAAGTGTTTCAGTAGCAAGTAACTGACATTATCAGGTGCTCATAAGTGCTTTCTGGAGTACAGGACACAAAGATGGTTTAACAAGAATAATCTAAAGGGAAAAAAATCTTAAAATTTAAAATAATCTTTTCTCTTCATACAATGTTTTATGAAACATGGGTTGTGGCCCATGTCTGGTTCATAACAAGGTGTTTCTTATAGGAATGGTTTCATGAAACATGAGCTCAAATATAAGGCTTAGCTAATCAAGAGTCTGTGACTGGATTGCGCAACTGCTAATTAGAGCTCAGTGTCAGAAAGTGCTAGAGACTGCTTTTGGAAATCGACTTCCTTTTACCTTTGCCTCACTGCCCCACCTCATACTATTCCACTTGAAGAATGTAAAACACCATGGAGCCATAGGAACACTCCTCTCCTCTCCAAAGATATCCATCCCCTAATGTCCCACATATGTGGATACATTCCCTAACCTAGCAAAGGAGACTCTGTAGATGTGATTCAGTTAACGACCCTGAAATGGATCTATTATTCTGGAATCTCTGCAATATGATCACAGGGCTCCTTACAAATAGCAAAAGAAGGAGCCAAGAGATTCGGAAAGGATGATGAAATAATGGAAAGCAGAGTGAGAAAAATTCAACTGGCAGCTGTTGGTTTTAGAGATGAAAGGAGGCCAAGAATCAAGAGACATGGGTCACTGGGGGAAAAAAAAAGATTCTCGCCTAATACCTCTAGACTTTAGTCACCGAATCTATTCTCTGATACTGATCTACAGAAATATAAGATGATAAGTTTGTGTTATTTTAAGCCACATGTGTGGAAATTTGCTACAATAGCAATAGAAAACTAATACAATAAATGAATGAGCTCCATTTCATTTATTTCTGTGGTAACTTTTATTTCTTTTCCTCTGACTTTTCACCTTGCTTTTTCTCCTCTTCTAGGGAATGGGGTGCCATTGTACTTTGATTAGGGGAATAGAAGCCATCTCAGGAACTCTCCTGAGGCTGCATTTGCTTGTTTCTTATACAGAATTAGGACATATGAAATAAATCACTAACTAGAATCCAATTGTTTGTATTGGGTTTTTGTACTTACAACTTCTCATTGAAATTTGAATTAAGATAATCTTTAACTGACATCTCTCCACAAGCTTAGCATACAAAGAAAACATTTCTTTAATATTATCAACTGTTTCTTTGAGGCAGGTTTTGTTTCTAAATATTTTTTGTAACTATGCACTCATGATTATTTGATGAATGTCTCTATTTTGGTACAAGCAACACTATAATAGAAACCAGGTCCAATTTTGCCAACTATTGTATTATGCTGGAACCATAAATGTTGAGTGAACAAATAATAAATCAATTAAATAAGAAAAAAAAAAAAACCTTCTTAGTCTCAAAATCTACCTAATCCAGCAAGAAAGAATGAATGATTGTAATAAAAGTGATCAGAATTACACTCTTTGGGACAAGATATTTCAGGTTTAGTGAAAAATTTGAGTTAAAGTAGGTTGAGATGAGACAGTAAAGTTCTCAGAACCAGATGCAGTCTATACTTTCAGTTTCTACTTTAGTTTGGCTGTTAGCTTGTTGAGAAGATATCAAAGGTTGATGTGGACAAGAAGTTCTAGAAGTTGTGCGAGGCCAGTCTGTGGAAAGTTTCAAACCCAGTTAACCTGTACAAATAAATTCTGAGTTTTAGAGATAATAAAGAGAGAAACAAAACTTGGTGTTTGCTCTCATGGGGAAGATATTTTTCTCTGATTTTAATGTTGTTTAAAGATTATTGAGAGTAGAAAAAATTCTTGTAATTTTTTTCTGTTTCCATCATGTTAACAACAGCAGAATTGGACAAATGGTAATTGAGCAATCAACCTCTAATTAATTTATTAATATGATAATCAAGGCATTTTTAAATAATATATATGTGTGTGTGTGTGTGTGTGTGAGAGTATATATTTCACATCTTTGTACATCCCAGGATTCACCAACCACCTCCCATCTCCCATTAACACACCCCTCCCACAACCAGTTGTGTACTGTAGTTTGGTTGTTAGCTTGTTTTGACTTTTCCTCCTAGCCTTTTGCTTGTTTTGCTTATGACCCATATATTAGTGAAACCCTTTGGTTTCTGTTTTTTTCTTTCTGGCTTGTTTCTGCTAATATGATTTTTTTCTAAGTATATCCACAAATTCAAATTCTTCAAGTTTGTCATTTTCAATTTAAGTAATAGTCCATTATATGTATGTACGTATATATTACCATATATAGAATATATAATATATATAACCATATAACCACATATATAGTATAACCACATATATAATATAACCGCATCTATACTATACTATAATATAATTAATATAATAATATATATTATATTATATATATATCCACATCTTTTTCATCTATTTGTCTGTTTTGGAACATTTGGGTTGTTTCCATGTCTTTGCAATTATAAATAGTGTGGCAATAAACATCTGAGTACAGGTGTCTCTTTGTATAAGTATTGAGGTCTCCTTTGGGTAGATTCCCAGAAGAGCAATTGCTGGGTCAAATGGTATTTCCATTTTCATTAGTTTGAGGGCCCTCCACACAGCTTTCCATAGTGACAGGACCAGTTTATATTCCTACCTGCAGTGTAAGAGTGTTCCTTTCTCTCCACATCTAGCACTTGTTGATGCCCGTTGGTTTTTTTTTTTTTTTTTTGATTGTTTTGTTTTTGTTTTTGTTGTTGTTGTTGTTTGTTTTTCCCCTTGTAGGCCATTCCTACTGGTGTAAGGTATATTGCTTTTGACTTGCATTTCCTAATTGCTAGTGTAGTTGAGCATTTTTTTCATGTGCTTGTTGACCATTTCTATTTCCTCTTTGGGAGAAGTGTCTCTTTAGTTCCCCCCATTTTTTGACTGGACTTCTTGTTTTGTTTTTGCTAAGTTGTGTGAGTTCCTTGTAGATTTTTGTTATCCAACTCATCACTTTTGTGGAGGGCAAAAATATTCTCCCATTCAGTTGGGTTTCTTTTTATCTTGTCTATTGTCTCTTATGCTGTACAGAAGCTTTTTGGTTTGATGTAGTCCCAGCTGTTTGATGTTTTCCTTCATTTTTTTTTTGCCAGCTATAGATGTGTACAGAAATGGATTTCTAAAGTGTAATTCAAGAAGGATTTTGCCCAACTTTTTCTCTTTGTATTTTATGATTTCAGGTCTTACATCCAAGTCTTTTATCCAATTTGAGTTGGTTTTTGTACATTGTATGAGGGAGTTGCTTGGTTCATTTTTTTTTTTTGCATTTCTTGGTTCGGTTTTTCCAGCACTATTTATTGAAGAGGCTGTCCTTTTTCGAATGCAAATTTTTTACTCCTTTGTCAAAGATTAGTTGACTTTGTATGTGTGATTTTATTTCAGGTCACTCAATTATGTTCCATTGGTCAGATTGTCTGCTTTTGTACCAGAACCATGCTGTTTTAATTACTATAACTTTGTAGTACAATTTGAAGTCTGGATTTTACCTTGTTCTCTCTTTCTTTGTTCAGGAGGGTTGTTTTTTTTTTTATATTTGAGGTCTTTTGTTTTTCCATGTAAATTTCTGTAATTTTTGTTCTATCTTTTTAAAATATGTCATTGTAATTTTTACAGGGACTACACTGAATCTGTAAATTGCTTTTGGCAGGATGTCCATTTTGATGATGTTCTTCAAATCCATGAGTAGAGAATGTCTTTCCATTCCCTTATATCTTCTATCTCTTTTAGCAGTGTTCTAAAATTTTCTTTGTATAGGAATTCTACCTGGATTTCAAAGATGAAATTATGTCTGCACTACTGAAACTTTTCCAAAAACTTGAGAAAGAAGGAATACTTTCAAAAACATTCTACAAAGCAAACATTACACTCATACCAAAACCAAATAAAGACAGCACTAAGAAAGAAAACTCTAGACCAATTTCCCTAATGAACACAGATGCAAAAAATTTAAACAAATTCCTGGCAAATCGAATCCAACAATGCATAAAAAGCATTATTTGCATGATCAAGTGGGATTTATCCCAGAGCCACAAGGATGGTTCAATATCTGGAAATAAATTAACATAATCTACCACATCAACAAGAAGAAAACCAAAAACCATATGATAAAATCAGTAAAGGCAGAGAAGACATTCAATAAAGTTCAACACCCATTTGTGATAAAAGCTCATGAAAAACTGGGGATATAAGGAAGATACTTCAACATAATAAAAGCCATCTATGACAAACCTACAGCAGTTATCATCCTAAATGAGGAAAACTAAAATAATTTCAATTAAGCTCTTGAACCATGCAAGAATGTCCACTCTAATATTTTTCAACATTATACTAGAAATTCCAGCTAGGGCAATAATGCAACAAAGAGACATAAAAGGAATACAAGTAGGGAAAGAAGAATGGAAACTATCATTATTTGCAAATGATACGGTTCTTTTTTTTTTTTATAATTCT